>BHFT01008791.1:0-15990 GCA_004320025.1 Laticauda laticaudata
CCAGTCAACCAAAACTTTCTCTTCTTATCTTCCTCCTGCACATTCTTTTCTGGTTGAGTTCTTCTTTGTGGTGGCCACCACAAAGTTCTTCTTTCTGACCACTGCTACAACTGCCTTTGGGGAAGGGAGTAATGGCCAGCTGAGGAGAGATGCAGCTCTCCTCAATCCTGCAGGCAGTCTTCCCCCTCTTCACCATTTCTATGGGGTGGCTTAGCCCCGAAACCAGTTGGCTCAGGGCGCTCCAGTGGCGAGCACAAATCGAAGCCTTGCAGAGACGAGGTTTTGGTCTGTCACCGAAGAGGCTCAAACTGGAAGCCCCTTATTTGTTGTATTCTTGATGGTCTCTGATCATCATCAGTGACAGAAAGTTATGATGTTACTTAGCTTGGTCATAGAATGCCTACAAGCCAACAACCAAGTTCAGAGAGAATCAAGAACCCAACATTTCAACCCTCAGATACAGAGATTCTCTTCTTCTGGAACATTCTTGCTTTTGCAGAAACTAATGCAATTTAAGATAAAACCAATAAAAAGGATATTAGTCTTAGACCCCCCCCCCCTTGAACCTCATGCTTCCCTCATCTTCCATTCCCTAGATCATCTGAGTCACCTGTATAATCCTGGACTTTGGCACAGATGTCCTTACCATAGTTGCACCAATGAAAGGGAGGAAGAGTTACTTCTGAAACACCTATAAGGTCTCTTCCAACCCAAGCCCTAGACCAAGCCCTAGCCCTAGGCTTAGCCCTAGCCTAACTCTGAATTCTGATGTCTCTCCTTTCTGCTATTGTTGCCTGTTCATCTGCCCTATCTAAAATGGAACCAAGAGCAAGATAAAAACCAGGTGTGGGTTTGGTTCTGAGGGACAGGTCTGATAGAATGTTTAATACTTTATGGAGAAAACCAGAAGTAGTCCTGAAGGTACCTTGTCCAAGCTCCTCACAACATAAATTTTAAATAAAATTAATGGGTTGTCTTTCAGCTAATATGTATATGTATAAACATTATGCAGACATATTTTTCAGGTGTCAAAATGGACAGGTTTATGGTTTCATGAAACAAGAAGGTTGCATCATTTTTTCAATGATGCTTGAATTTTTAAATCTAGCATAAGACATGAATTTCTAAAAAGAATCTAGATTAAAGGGAAAAAAATGTTTTTTTAAAATTTAGATTAAGGAATGTTAACACCAACTAACCTGACCATAAGTTACAGTGCCAATGTGTAATTTTTGAAACTGATGGTCACATGACCTTCAGAAATTAGTCTAAAAGTTCTAATGGCTTTAAATAACTTAATTCTGAAAAGTAGAACAAAGGTATTTTTATATATTCAGTTGTTCAACATTACTGGAGGTTTTACCTAACATTTACTAACATTCAGAAGAATTTTCAATATTACAAGAAAGAATAGAGAAATGAAAGACCTGTGAAAACAAATAGCTGATAGCTTTTTCCTTAAGCCCATGTCCCACTGCACCAATGGAGGCAAAGAGGATGTAAAATGGACAGAAAAGCTTGCCATCCATTGGAAAACGCGATGCATCCATTGTGTACTCATTGCATACGTGTTTCATTCGCTCTATCCGTCAAGCATCCGTCCACTGAGATTTCATCCGTGCAAGAAGTTTTGAGCTGCACAAAACTTTTTGACGATGAACTTTCCGCCGGTACAATGCTATCATCCGCGACTCTATGGCAACAAACATTCTATGTCCGTTATCCTACGTAAACATCCACTGTAATCCTCTCAGCATCCTCTGGCCTCCTCGGAACTCACATCCCTCTCTAGTTAAATGGAAAGAGGGAGGAAAACGAAAGGCTACGAGCGGATATGTCCATCACATGTCATTAGTAGCATGGGAAATAAGAAAGGATGATAAATGTGGATGACATCTCGTATATGGGAAAGCCTTAAAAACGGACAAAATAGTTTGTTTATGGATGTATCTGAGACTAAGAGTAGCCTAGGAGTATGGGAGAGAGTAGCGGCACACACAACAGATATTTCCTATAGAAAGAGATGGATGCGAAATACACGCTGTACCGTCGTATGAGTCCAGCAGCCCATGGTGTACAGACCTCTTCACCTTGGTCTCTGCTCTTCCACATCAACCATTGTTCTCCACCATGGATCATCGCAGATATCGAGCAGAGAGAGATAGATGTGAACCCAAAACGTCTACCAGCCTTCAGACTGGTTTCACCTGATATTGTGAGAGAGAGCAGTTTGAGAGAACGATCACTGCTGTGTGGCGTCCGAGGATGGAGTTCGAGGAAGAAGAGATGGCAGTTTGGACTGGTAGAGTGACAAGCAGGCATAGGTGGAAGGCTGGAGAATGAAGCACTCAATGCATTGTCAATTAATAATATGAATATCATGTATAAAATTGAGAGGCGTCTGAGACCTGCAGGTGACCCAAGCCTTAGCCCCAGACTTCCATCCTCACCTGGACCCTGGACTGATAGGTGGCCACTTGACCTCTGCAGCGCACTGGCCTCTGGAACCACATACAGAAATATGCAGTATGCCTGAAGGGTGCCACATACAGAAACCACCATCTAGCACAACGTAGTTAGATTGATAGTGGTCTCATTGCAATACGGAAGAATAGACACCACACACACACATAGGAAGAAGGAGCAGCTGAGAGGAGCACGAACAGTATAAGTGGTATCAGAGGTGGAAACTTTCCCACACAATGGTAGTGCAATATTCCTACGTCGCGCTGAGATTAAGGCACGACACGTGGCCTGCAATTACATTAGTGTATGAAACACATATCTCTAGTACGCACGATAGCCAAAGGCATCCACAGCGCCCACGAATGCGTAGTTCAGCAGGTATCTGATCACGGACGGAATCAGGCGGTGCCGGATTAGATTGATAGAGAGAGAGGAGAGTAAGCGAATGACAGACACCTAGAGAGACACACGTGGGTCCAGTCAGATAGGAGGGTGATATGTGATATGAGAGCGAGAGAGGGCAGCATGCAACTAGCTAGCGAGCCATCACTCTAACGTTCGTAGTGAGCCAGAGCCCTCTCAGCCACGCCCTCGATGAGACCACAACATGGCCCGATAGCCTCAATCCGCTCGGGTGGATCGACGCCTTCTCCTCAAATGCTATAATGTGATAAAGTAAATGGCATATATGTGCAGCTGGGGAGGGTGGAACTACAACAGTCCCACTATGCTTCACTGAGTTTTATCTATCTCACAGCGATCCTCTACCAGTCCACACATCCTTACCATCCCACAAGCATGCAAAGGAATTAACCTTTTTTTCAAAGTTTTCCATCAGGGCACAATAAGAGCAGAGGAATGAAGCGAAGGTGGTGATCATGTGAGAAACGAGTATATTTTATGATAAGTATAGCTGTTAATTTAAGTAAATCTGTATGACTTGATATAGTGACACGCCATGGGCGTGCTTGGAACCCATTGAGAGTACTATCAAGCGCAGGGGGACGAACTTGAGTGTGTTCGGCCCCGAGCAAGCCGTATAGATGCCGAGACGGAGATCTGACTTATAGTCCATGAGGTTGAGAGGCCGCCGCACTGGAGGCCCGAGACACTACTAGAAGTACGAGTAAGGCACGTAGGCCATAGGTGCGACGATCAGAGAGGACTCGCTTGATGAGGAAGTGGCGGGGCGCACACTCATACTATCGAGTGAGAGAGAATATGGAGCGAGTGTATTCGGAGGTTCAGCTACGCAGCACCACTCTGTGGATATGAACGACATGTTTGTGGCGGCTGAACTGGAGAGGTATAAAGCGGTCTGTATAATCACTGTATAACGTAAAGCATGAGAGTACGAGCGGGAATCTCCGTCTGGCTGTTGAAGAGAGGATAGCGAGAGCAAAGCAGTTGTGATGCAGTGACAGGGCGCCATACTGGAAGAGAGCGAGGCACCCCCATTGTCGATAGGCAGCTACGCGTTGAGGAAAAGTTCATGCGTGAGTACTCTTAGCATTGCGACAATATGGATCCACAGTGACACGAGCCTATATACATTCACAGGTGGATAATGATGCTGGCGATAACGTCACGACGAGATCAGTATTGAGTGATAGAGATTGTGGATCCCGATAAATTATTGAGCAATCAGCGAGCGTGATTATAGTAGCATATGCTCTCACCTACCTTTCCGTATAGTCGGAGTGTATGATGCTAAGTCTTGAGGAACGGGTCTTGAGATAAGGAGAGAGTAGAATCTGATGAGATCGGGTCGGGACACGAGTAGCAGACTAACTGACCGAGTCTGTCTAGCGATCCTCTGGAGCTGGGGTGGGGATGGGGGTGGTCTCTGGTGGCTGCTGCTTCTTACTCCATTCTCTGTGATAGGGGATCCTCCAAGTCCTCCGGCATGGGGACTGGCAGCTGTCGGGGGGTTCTCTGCCGGTGGGGCCTCTTGAAGACACCTGCCTGGACAGGGCAGCTGTCTCCTGGCTGGAAGAGGAGTGCTCTCTGTGGGCTGTCTGAGGAGAGGGGTGTCAGAGGGGCTGCTCCTCCATGGCGGGATCTCCCCTTCCAGGAAGCTGCAGCCTTGGCCATGACGTACATCTCCCTGTGCAGTGAGCTTGACAGCGGCCTGCCCGGATTTCTTTCAGGTTTAGCTTCCATACCAGTGTGTGAGTGCGTGCTTCACATCCCAGGAGGACATCACAGCCCAGGCTCTCTGCCTTGTCTCTCCAAGCTGCTGCTTCTTCTTGGTGTCGTGATACAGTCTGTGGCCCCTTCTTCAGAGGTACCATGCTCCCTCAGCCATTCCAGCACCTCTCCTCAGTGCTTCTGTTGTACTGTTCCTCTCTCCTTCCTGCTTCCCTTCGTCTTCCTCCCTCTGCAGGGGCTTGAGCAGCAGGCCTTCAGGGGCTTGAGCAGAGGGCCTCAGCAGCAGGGCTTTGAGGGCCTTGGGCTGATCCACCACAGCAGCACAGCAAGCAGGAGCAAGCAGCCAGCACCATCAAGCAGGAGAAGCTCAGCAGCACCAGCAGCACCAGCAGGACACCAGCAGCAACACAGCAGAGCACCAGCAGCACCAGCACACCAACGCAGAGAGAGAGCACCACCAGACAGCAACAGCAGAGAAGCAGCACCAGCAGCACCAGCAGCTTCAGACTCAGTGCCAGGGGGTGGGTTGGTGGGTTCTGGCCTTCTTGCCAGGGCTGGCAGGAGTAGGCAAGGCTTCTCTTCTTCCCTGGACTTGAAGACCCATGGTGTTATTTGAAGATGTCTGTGGCAGTACGTCTTTCCTCTGAATGCTGACTGCGTGCAAGCTGCATCCTTTTTTATCCGTGGAGCTGACGTAATTCATACTCCCCGCATGTGCAGTGAATGCTTTGCATCCAATATACATCCGCTATTCATCCGCTTTGTTTCCCATAGGCATCCATGATGCATCCGCGTCATCCGCTACTCATCCACCCCTTCCGCTATGCGTACGCTTTGCAATTCTCCCCTGGAAGCCCTTCGGATGTGTCATCTGCTTCCATCCGCTTCCATCCACTTGGCTTCCTGTGAACATCTGCTTAACATCCCCGCTACATACTACCCCCATCCGTTCCTTTCCGTTCTTTTCAGTTCTGTTTATGCAAATTTGGGCCACTTTTTGGAGTGGATAACAATGGATGGAGCCACCCCCGAAATTTTGTTCGTCCGCTGTGTTCTTTTTCAATACGTTTTGCATCCGTCCTCCAGTGGGACCTAGCCTTTAGGCATAAATAATTAGATACAAAATGTCTCTTTGTATATTTAAATATATTTGTTAATCCACAATAGAAGGGATAACATCAGCGAAATAAAAATAATGAAAACAATTTTAAATGTAAAATTGTGAATTGACTTTTTAAAACAGCATATTCTAACGAAATGGACACCCATACAACTTAATGAAAAAAAAAAAGACTGACCATTCAACCCACTACTGCAGAACTAAACACATACTGTGGAAAAGATAACACAGCACACTTCAAAAATATCTCAGAAACCACCTACAGACTATGACAATCGTATGACATCACTAGCAGACAAACCAACTAAAGCTTTCTAAAGCATGTTAAGTGAATAAAAAAACAAAAACAGTATCCAAGAAGAAAAAACAGAAGTTATCTGCAATATGCAATGGAAGGAATGTAACAGTCACTGTGTAGGAGAGACAGGAAGAAGTCTAGCAGAGCATATCATGAACACCAACTAGGCAAAAAGCACAATGAAAATTCCATAGTTATGAGATTTCATAATAATTCCATAATCTTACTATACATGGACAGACTCTTCCACATAATTTCAGCTTGAAAAACTGTTAACATCCTACACCAAGGTCAATAAATAAAAACTGGGAAATTCCTGGAAGCTCAGCATTCAGACAAATCATCCATCAGTAGACACATGGGAATAAACCACATTTACACAACATTCAAGGACAATAAAAGTGCTGAAAAGGAAACATAAAGACTAGAACACACCCTCTCCAGAAACCAACACCCGTATAAGCAGAGATTAACAAGAGACAAACAATCAAACTGATAACAATACCCTAATTAAGAAACTGCCTAGGAGAAAACTACACCAACACTGGCAGGATAAATTCACCATCATTGATGATGCGTAGTAGACTAATGGAACATCAGAACATGAACAGTCAAGATCAGAGCACACCAACAATACTCCACAATACTGGATTAACTAAACAATTGAACTTAAATATTGGTTGAGTGATTTTTTTTAAATCTGCACCCTTTTTTTCATAGCTGTATTGTCCCAGAGCAGGAAAAATATTCCAAGGGACCAATCCAAAAGAAAAGTGTTCATTCCTGAGAATGGCAACTTTTTCCATTGATTTCAGTGGAGTTGATGTTGTCTTGGTCCTTGGAAAAGAAGAATTAAATTTATTCTTTCTAAAGAGAATGTTCCTGCTAATAACAAGATGCTCACCATGGGCCAGAGATTAAACATAGCATGGAGAGAAACAGATTAAGTTATCTGGAAGAACTTCGGTGGTGCAGAGGTTAGAGTGCAGTACTGCAAACTACTTCTGCTGCAGCCAGTTGCCTGCAATTTGACAGATCGAATCTCACCAGGCTCAAGGCTGACTCAGCCTTCCATCCTTCCAAGGTGGGTAAAATGAGGATCCAGATTGTTGGGGGCAAGATGCTGACTAAACCTGTAAAGCACTATAAAGCAGTATATAAGTCTATTGCTATTGCTCTCGCTATTCTGAATTTGAGATTCAGAATTCTGTTTGGACAGTAGCCTTTCATGTCCATATTATTTGTGTAGCATGTCCCGTAAGCATGTCTTACAGTTTACAGCTGACAGTAGATGTCCTTGTAAGCAAAATTACAGGTTTTCACTAAAAAAAATAATGATTTAACAGAGGCAGCTACAGTGGGAGCTGTGCTGTCAGAAGCTGCCCCCATGTGGCAGAAACTAATATTTATCGCAGTAAAATGACTTGCTTTTCAGTAGTATGCTTTATATGGAAGGGCATGCCAATTCTGTCAATTCAAAAGTCAATTCTGACTTTTACATATTTATTTAAAAGGGGAAATAGTCATTTGAAAGCTTTGTTTTAGTAGCCCAGAGGGCGAGAATTCAACTTGCCTCCAGAAATTGTAAATGCTCCAACACTGTAGGTTTTAAAGAAGAGATTGGACAATCATTTGTCTGAAATGATACAGGTTTCCTGACTAAGCAGTGGTTGGACTAGAAGACCTCCAAGGTCCCTTTCATCCCCATGTTATTCTATTCTATTCTATTCTATTCTATTCTATTCTATTCTATTCTATTCTATTCTATTCTATTCTATTCCTTTCATTTAGATCCCCAATACAGCTTCCTAGTTTTTGGATAGGCTGCTCCAAGGAATATAACTGAAAATTCTTGCTCCACATTTAATTATTGAACCAAAAGTAGAACAAGGTATTTTACAAAGGTTAATTTCTCCAATTCTCACTTTTAATACCAGCCCAAATCCTGAATGTAGGCCAAAATTGCATCACCAATATTCAACCGTTTTGTTGCAAAATTTGTCTCACATGAGCTTTGATGCTGAGTAGTTGAGCTTATCCACTTTTACAATGGCGCTTAATATAACTTGAAATCTGTTTTTGTTTTACCCATATTATATCATTTTCATTCATTCATTTGTTCATTTCTTCATTCATTCTTTTAAATTTGTTCATTCATTTCTTCATTCATTCATTCTTTTAGGCAGAGCCATTTTCTTCACTTTGGAATGTTTGAAAGATTGAAAAATAGGTCTGAAAGAATTTGAAAGTTAAATTCCAGCTTTGTCCAAATACATTAGGACTCTTTTTGTTTTTGTAGGAATCCTTCCTGCCCCTCTTAATATTATAAAGCACAAGGTTTCTAGTTACCGTTTCTAGTTATCATTCCATTACCGTGATTTCTACTAAGAATTGATAAATGTATGATCTCTTGGAAAACAGATTAGATGGACCCTCAGTCTGTTAGAGTACTACCTTTTATTGGACTGTGAACAGTGTACCAGTTGATAAACAATTTGGAACAAATTAAAAGAGGACAATTACTTTGCATCTTTATTGATTAGGTACTAATGACTTGCTATTCAGTGTCTAATAATCCTAACTGGCTTTTTCCCCAGCTGAAATTGTTGTTGATCTAAAGCTGAAAATAAAGTTGCCCCAATTATAGTTTGTCAAAACCTATTTTCATTCACTATAATTTTTCTATAATTTCAGAATGATGATACAATCTAATAAAGCATTACAGACCTCAGTAATTATAGGTATTTAAAAACAAACAAACAAAGCAAACAGATATTTTCTTTTTGGGTTCTATTGAGTGTTTGGAATCCTAATCTTTATTTTCTTGCAAGAAGCTTTATGAAGATATATTTCTGTTTGTCCCAAAAGAGTAATCTGGCCAATATAAGGAACATAATAAGGTATCATATTCATAGTTTCTACATAGATGAAAATCAGCCTCTGCATTTAGATAAGGTGGTGATGGACCTGTGGTAGTGCAGTGGTTAGAATACAGTATTACAGGCAAACACTGCCCACCCTCTGGAGTTTGTCCCTGACGAGCTCAAGGTAAAACTTGCCTTTCTGAAGTCAGTAAAATGAAGACCCAGATTGTTATGAGCAATATTGCTGATTCTGGAAACTGCTTAGAGAGCTCTGTACAGCACTATGAAGTGGTAATGAATTGCCATGGTGAATAGGTGGCAATACAAATATAATAAATAAACAAATAAATAAAAGTCTAAATCGTATTGATATTGCTATATGTCTACATGAATATTTTCAAATATTTTTCTTTCGCTGAAGTTCTGCTTCTGTTGAATAGCTTCTATTTTTTATGTGACTTCATTAAACACAGTTTTAACAATTTCTTGTAATAAAACTATAGGGCAGCTATTTACAAACAGATATTTTAATAGTTTCTCTTTGGTCAGTTTCTTCAGCAATCAAGTGCCAAGGAGCCTTCGTTTCAATTTCAAATCTCTCTAATATGATTGATTAAGATGACAAAATAAGTGCATTTAGAGGTTCTAAAAATGCAGGACTAACATTTGGAAAGGCTGTTGGGCACAGATTAATCAAAAGGAAGCAAGACCAAATTATAGATAAAATGAACAAGAACTAAAACATTTTCTGAATTTCTAAATGGAGAATGTAGAGTCACATGAAGAGTGATATATTTTTCCAGAATAGTTCAAATTGAAATGAACAGAAGCTTTTATTTCCAAAGCTAAATACCATATGTGCACATAAAATAGTTCATAGATTAGTTGAAATATTCCTATTCTGGCAATCTTGAGAAAATATTCACTTTCTCTTAATTTTTTTTTCATTGAATTGGAAGATCACCCAGGAAAATGTGGTCTTTCAGCCAAACACTGTAAGAGTTGGTACAATAATGCAATAAAAGATAAAAACTCAAACAGATTCATATTGTGCCTAAGCAAATTCAAGGTTGTCTTGTTTTGCACAATTTTTATATTATATTTTAATATGGATGTTTTCCCTTTTATTATCAAGTTATAAATTTGGATATATTGTTTCATCTTAAGCCCCTGTCACACTGCACCAACGGATGGAAAGAGGATGTAAAACGGAGAGAAACACTTGCCAGCCGTTGGTTAACCGATCTTCCAACCAGCTTTCTGTACTCACTGCCTCCATTTTGCTTCCTCTCTATCCGTCCAGCATCTGTCTATTGACATTTCATCCGCCTCAGAAGGTTTTGAGCTGCTCCGTATTGTATGCAATGTATCCAATACATCTAGGCATACGGGGGACATCTGTTTTCTGCATCCATTACGCACTGCTATATCCGCTAGGCGTCCACTGCGCACCGCGCAACTCAAATCTGTTCCAGCGGTAAACGGACGCAGGGAGGAAGCAGAACGGATGCGCAGCATAGTAGCATGGACGGAGAAAGGATGAAAGCGGATGCAGCTACGCATCCGCGTCATCTCGCTACGCATCCGCTCTGAATCCGCTCTGCATCCGCCTGCATCCGCTTCCATCCGCTTCCATCTGCTAGGCTTCGGTTCCGCATCCGCTTTCCATCGCTCTTGCATCCTCCCCCCATCCGTTCCTTTCTGTGTTATCCGCTCTGCTTATGCAAATTTTTGCCCGTTTTGAGAGCGGATAACAATGGATGGAACATTTTTCTCATCTGCTGTGTCCTTTTTACAAACGTTTTGCATCCGTTGGGTAGTGTGACAGGGCCTTTAACTCAGATTTCAATGCAGCAATATGCATATACTTAGATTAGAATTATGAACATTTTATTCTTTAAAAATCTTAAAATATTAGAAATAAAAAGAGAAAAATAAAATATTTCTAAAAAAGTATATAAATTTAATAATATAAAATGAAATAAGCCTATCAGTATTAACCAAAGTCTACGATATTGGTATCACAGATACTGATGTGTACTTATATACTTTTGCAATATTATCTATCTACCTATCTATTAATATAAGTTATCCTACTTCCAAGGACCAGGGGAGTTCATGATACAAAATCATTTTGAAAATCTTATACAAACTTTGAATGAATAATGACTTTAATTTATTCATTCAAAGTTTGTATAAGATTTTCAAAATGGTTTTGTATCATGAACTGCCCTGGTCCTTGGAAGTAGGATAATTTATATTAATAGATAGGTAGATAGATAATATTGCAAAAGTACAAAAATGAATAGCTTTGGCTTGTGGATAGTTCAAGATTTTAAAATCAATCCATTTTTCTTTCCAGAAAGATTTTAAGTTGGACCGTTTTTCTTTCCAGAATCTTGTTTTCAGAAATATATGACTTTTGAATAGGCAGGTTTCTATTTGAACATTCTAGTAAACATCTACTAATCAACTTATCCTCTGTAAGTTTTCTATCTTAACTTCACATTCTAAAGTAAATGGTGATGACTTTTGTGGCATATGATTCAATATACTGATGATTACAAGTGGAGATAACTGATTCCCATATTCCACAGCTTAGGGTTAGTCATCATTGAGGCATTAAATCTGTATTTGGGCTATTTAATTTCAGAATCATATGCACAGAAATCATCTTTATTTGCAGCTTTAGTTTAGTTTACTTTATTGTCATTGCACCTCATACAAAGAAATCAAACACCATCTTCAGTGCACATCATGACCATGAGCATGAAAATAAACACAAACACACATCCCTCACCCTTCACACATTGAACCAGAAACCCTGACACCACACCAACACTGCACTATACAGCAGAATTCAAAAGAGCTACTGTGCTGGGATAGAAGCTGTTTTTCAGCCTATTTGTCCTTGTTTTTATTTTTCTGTACAGTCTGCCAAATGGTAATAGTTAAAAAAAAGGGGGTTCCCAGGATGAGATGGATCTTTGAGAATGTTTTAAACTTTCTTAAGGCAGCGGAAGCTATAAGGCTCTTCCAAAGAGGACAGAGGGCAACCCATGATCTTCTGGACAATGACGTAAACCCTCTGGAGTGCTGTCCTATCTGTCACTGTGCAGTTGGCAAGCCATACAGAGATGCAATATGTTAAAATGCTCTCTATGGTGCAGCGGGAGAAGGTCACCAGCAATTTCTCATACAGTTGTTGTTTTCTGAGAAGCCTCAGGTAGTATAATCTCTGCTGGGGCCAGGGCTGCAATATGGGCACCCCGGGTTAAAGAGACAGGCTTTCTTTGATAGTGAAGCTATTCTTAGCAGACACTAAAATTCACTAATTATGGAAATAGGTCATGTACAGATAAATATATATTGTTTTATACTTTTCAGGAACATCCAACCAACACATTCAAGCCTTTGTAACAAGTTTTTACATCCTTGTGTTTCACTATCTACAATGAATCTACCATCAGTTAGCTCTAAAACAAAGCAGAATTTAGAATTCGCTTCAAATGGATTTGCTACAGCTTGTAACTTTCCTCACAAGTATGTCCCAACAAATGCAACTTTCCACATGTTACACAGGAACTTGTTACCATACTGGCATAGCTGAGAAAATTCCAGGCCACCTCTGTTTGGCTTACAGCACTCAAATAACACTTAGTGCAAAAATAAAGGTCAAGAAAAAAAGATCCACAATAGAAAGTTTATTTAATAATACATGAAATAAATTGGGAGGTGTTTTTTTTTAATGCTATCACAGCCAACTTCTTTGGTTTAGGATAAATACAAAAAGCCTTTTTATCTTCTGTGTTATTAGATAACCAATTTTTAAAAATCCAATTAAACATCACCGCTGCCATATCTGGGAGAATTCTTTGGTCAAAAACAGACCCTTTACCTTTTGAATTAAGATTATCAGATATATGCATTGCAAACACCTTTGGGTTTTATTTTAATTTAAGTAATAACCCTATTTTCTGTTCACAAAGAGGTAAATTTTAGACATCTGTTTGAAAAGTCACAGGAAAAAAACCACAGTCTAGTAAAGCTTGTTATATATTCTCTTGCCTATTCTTTTTTAAAATTAGCATTACAGTGTTTTAATGGGTGCTTTGCCAGAATTCAAATTAAAATAAACTTTTTTATCTTTATAACTGTTGCATGCTTGCAGCTGCTCACAGTTATATCACAGAGAAACTGGCCCGAATTGAAAATAAAAACACAAATAAAATTAGTTCCAAAGCAGCTTTGTAAGCTCTGAGCGAGGTATAGGCTTTTAAAAGGAAATAAAAGTGACTCCTACTTTTTTTCCTTTTTTATTGAAATAAAATGATTGTTAACTTTCTTGCCTCTAATGTAATGAGGATAAAATGTCACCCTCATTTTTGGGGGTGTTAAGCTTCACCCTTGTGAGCCAGTAGTCTGTGTGGATACCATACAAAATACAGCTGGGAAAACCCTCTGTATTCCCATAATGTTTCTCATTTATACTGTGCAATCCCCATTCAAACCACAAGATAGTTGGAACCTCAAGTTCAGAACTGTGTGAAGAAGTATTAGTCGCTTCTATTCTTTCCACCATTCACAAGCATTAACTTTTATATTTTCTGCATTCTGGGGCACTGAGTTCATACTGCTTCCTTTAAAAGACATTTCATGCCATTTTTCTTTCTCAGTTGTTGATTTTGAGGAACAGACCTTTCCATATCCAGGTCCACATTTTCAACACCACATTAGTTCCGTTCAAATTGAATATGGAGTATTCAGTAGGTAAATAAACAGCCTGCAACCTATGTCTGACTTCTATCTATTCAGGCAGAAGATCTGAAGGAAACTGTACTTGTAAATGCTATTATGGTTCTCCATTGGAGCATATAGAGTATCTTTACATCATGAGCCCATGACTAGGGGTAAGAAATGCTCTAAGTGTGTAACCAAATTCAGGTCCTGCTGTTTAGTCAATGACAAAGCATCATCACTGCTGGGGCTCATCTTCAGAAAAGGAGCAGGAGATGAGAGAGTCCTTAGACACTGGTAGAATTCAAGACCCAAGAAATCAAAAGATAAGACGACGGGGACACAATCTACTAACTGTGGTTCTTGCAATGCCAGGTTCTGATCAGGACTCTCCTAAACATATTCAAGACTGAGCACCAAGAGTGGGTGACAATGGTTAGCTGGAGAACTGAAAGACCCAGAAATATGAGACCAAAAGGAGATGATTCTGAGGTTTAATGAGTCAATGCTATGACTGCTGATTATTCTTGGATGAGCTGAATCAATTTTAATTGAGCCAGTGGAATGAAACCAAAGATGGTTTAGAATGGACTTTTAGAATGGGTGGGGAAAAGCTGGCCATTTAGAAATGGCCCAGTCCAGAAACAGCACCTTCATCCTATAACTGCTATATTTTTTGACTTAGTCCTTAAGACTCTTGGTAGCTAGGCTTGACTGGTACTCTAACCTTTGTCTTCTCTTAAATTAAACAGTCACAGCTGATAGCAGGCTGTCATAGTTCTCCCCCTTCATGTTTGGGATATTCTTAGATTCTAGCACTTAGATTCTATTTTACTTCTTGGCTAAAAGAAAAGCTTAGCAAATCCTGGTTGCCTGCCAAACCCAGTTATTTCTCAGTGGCCACAAGATACATACACTCCCTTACTCCAGCTAATCCCAGTGACCCAAATGGAGCATCTTTTACAGGCTGCCTTCTATTCCTCCCCTCAATGTACGGGGAGGTGATTAGTCATGTTCGGAGACACATCTGGTACAAAAAAAAGAGTTTCTTAAGGAGGTCATGTCAAGGTAGGTTTGTGGTTTGATTTGTTTTGCTTTGACTTTTAAGTATATGAGGTCAAAATGAATAATGCATTGAATTGTAAAGTGTATTCTACTTTTCTGGGATTATCAGATACCTTCATTTCATGTCTTAGTTCTGAAAGTAAAAACAATATAATGAGAACAACAACAACAAAATAACTTTTTCCAAATCCCTATCAATATGACACCTATCTCCAGTTATGCCATATGAGCAAAGATTTTTTCTAGTAGCTGGGTCACTATGAACTGTCACTTGACACTGGGGTTGAAACTTTCCTCCAAATCTCTCTTTTGAGTGGAATCTAAAGCACAGAGAATAAATACAGGTGTGTTGTGTGTGTGTTATGTGCAAACTCTACTGTTTCAACTGCTCCTGGAATGGTTCAGCAGTCTTCTGAAGTCAATCATTTGAACCTGAAACCATTTATGATGTTCTAGATATGGTGTCCTGGAAAATCATGGTTCAGAAAGAAAAAAAGGGTTTTTGAACAATATCTATATGTGTGTATCTACATAGGACTTAAAAATGCCAAATGATTTTTATTAAGATTGATATAGCATTGATGATATAAGTTATCCCCCTTTTTAGAAACTATGTGGAATAACCACAGAGTTTTGAACATAATGAATTTTCATCATACAGCAATTAGCCCTGGCACAATCCAAAACTAATCAAATATGTGGGATTATGACATCTGTAATACCCATTTGACATGGCCTATGGTCATGATGCTTACTGATTATGGAAACTGTAGTCCCAACATATCTAGGGAAAGATCAATTCAGTTATTGTTATATTATGAGTAGACATTTCTTTACTCTTCACTACCTTTCTTGTACCCAATACCTAAGAAACCTGGAAAGCTAATACCCTGCACAGTTGTTGCATGTATGGTTGTAATAAATAGCATAAAATCCAGAAAAGCAGGCTATGAAGTGAAATAGTTTTGTATCCTCAAGACATTCACAATGTATAAATACTGTTAAAGTTGAAATGCCTAAGGAATCAGTCCAACCTGTATTCAGTCTTATCTAGGCCATCTGTGATCACAGCTGCTCCTAACTATAGATAGAAATTGTTCTGTATAAAATGGTATACTCCAAACTTTGAAATCTGATTGGCTAAAAGACTAAGCATTAGATTGATTCATTAGGAACCAATCCAAAAGAGCTGCTGAAAAGCGGCAAAGTTAACTAGCTACCATTGGCTACAAGCCGGCAGGCAAGCCTGTATAAAAAGGCTGCCGCGGCTTCAGCCAAACTGTTCCGTT
>BHFT01008792.1:0-50189 GCA_004320025.1 Laticauda laticaudata
CGAGAGAGATTGTCATTGGCTTCTCCCAGAATAGGCATAAATACTTTGTAGAGGCTTGTCATATCACATACCAGTGCATAGCTGTTTGCCCCCATGCTGAAAAATTATATAACCATAATTCATCGGCATGTGCTCAAAGCAAGGGTCTATATTTGCCAGTATCAGTCATTTCTGGTACCCTTCATTTTGCTTAAATATAGATAGTTTTTCTCCCCTTTTGAATTGGCTAACTGTCTGTCAAGCGAAATTATATTGAATATTTTAAGGATTATCCTGAATTTTGTAAAAGTAAGAAGGAAGGAGAATTCTCCTCTATGGAGGAGAAAGGCAGAGAATTATAAAGTCAAAGATGAAATAACATTACTTGGAAGAATAACTTTCTCTGGCTTAATATAATTCTCCTGCTGAGTTTTCAATTACAGGTATCCTTGATTTCACTGCCAGTTGAAGCTCCAAAATTTATATTGGCCAGTGAGGACATTTGTTAAGTGAGTTCTGATCCATATTTTATGATCTTTCTTAACACAGTTGTTAAAGTGAATCACTGCAGTTGCTAAGTTAGTTAAACATAGTTGTTAAATGAAATCTGGCTTTCCCATTGACTTTGCTTGTCAGATAAGTCACAAAAGGTGATCACATTGATCCCAGGACACTGTAACCGTGATAAATATGAGTTCAATTTGCCAAGCTTTTAATTTTAATCATGTGATCATGGAGATGTTGCAAGTGTTCAAAGTGCAAAATGGTCCTAAGTCACTTTTTTCAGTGTCCATTGTAACTCAGATGGGTCATTAAATGAATTGTTGGAGTCAAGGACTTTCCTGTATAGGTGTGATGATGACGCTGAAAGCTCTAGGTAGGTTGATGCCTACAGGATCCCCTTCAATCCCCTCCTCTCACCATCCCCTCCCACTTTGTGATGTACAAATGTACTTTTGTGGCTTGGTATCCTTAAACAATTTATATTGACTTTTTCCTAGTATGATTTAATTGTTTATTGTACCCTATACTATTATTAAGTGTTGTACAATATGATTCTTATTATGATTCTTGACTCTTGGTGAATGGTAATCTTTTCTTTTATGTACACTGAGAGCACAAGCACCAAGCCAAATTCCTCGTGCGTCCAATCAACAACTTGGCCCAATAAATAATCTTCTATTCTATCTATCCTATGATAATTTATAGCCTATCTTTGTTTTATTGGATTTTTAAGAACTTTTAGATTAATGTTTTTAAATTCTTTGAAGCATCCAAGAGTTGCTTTGAGTTGCAACAGGATACAAATGGACAAATAAATGAAGAAAATGTCTCTACTTTCTACAATACATCAAAAATATAATAATTACAATTAAAGCTTTTCACCAAACAAATTAAACTGGGGCTTAACAATAAATTATATATTCAACAGTTTGTTTTGACAAAATCTTGTTAGCCAAATGTTAAAGTATAGTACATGCTTATTCTTTCCAGGAGTAATAGTAACATTACCAGTGGTGGGATTAAATTTTTTACCTACCGGTTCTGTGGGCATGGCTTGTTGGCATGGCAGGGGAGGATAATGTAAAATCTCCAGTCAGCAAGGGATATTTGCTGATTCTCCAAATACTCAAAATTTCCACTACCGTTCTCCAGAAACTGGTTAGAACCTCTGAAATACGCACCTCTGATTATCACCATTTTTTGGCTACAGTACTGCTTATATTCATTACATCAAACTCTTGGAATACAAACTAAGTAAGGCATTTACACATTTAAAGCCTGAATTCCATTTTAAGAATCTAGTTCACCTTGCATAATATCTATTAAAAGCAAGTAGCACTTAGATTTATGTACCATTTCACATGCGTATACAGAGTCAGCAAATTGCCCCCAACAATCTGGTCTCATCCTACAACTCAGAAGTATGGAAGGCTGCAGTCAACCCTTGAGAATGCTTAAGCCCTTCCCTTCACAATTACAGAATGCAAAGAGGATGTAAAACATAAAAAAAGCTTGCCATCCGTTGGAAACGCTATCATCTGTTTGTGTACTTACTGCAATCCGTGTTTCCATAAACGCTCTATCCCTTGAGCACCATCCACTGAGTTTCATCCACACAAGAAGTTTTGAAGCTGCACAAAACTTGTGAACGGATGAACTTTCACGCGTACCATTAACATCTGCGCACATATACGGAAACAAATGTTCTATGTGTGTTATCATCCATTAAACATCCGCTGTACCCTCTTGCATCCTTGGTCACCCCTAACCTCAATCTTGCTGCAGCTGAAAATGGAAAGCGCGAGGCAAATGAAAAGGTGCAACGGAACACAGCATAGTAGCACGGAAATAGAAAGATGCAAGCATATTGCATCTCGTATATAAAAGCATTTAAAATGGAACAAAATGTTTTGTATCTTGGATTGTATCTCCTATATTTAGGATGTCTGGAGTATGTCAAGAGTAATTGTAGAAGCGACACTAGTGGATACTGATATTCCCACAAAAAGGGGGAGGAAATCACGCTGGATTCTCAGTATGAGTCCCAGGCAGCGTGGTGTAGAGACCTCTTCATCCTTAGCTTGTCTTCCACATCATCAATTGTTCTCCACCATGGATCAAGACACAAGTCTGTATAGTAGCTGCGATCATTCATGCACCAGAACCAAAACCTGTTCAGACTGTTTCACCTTTTTGTACATAAGGAGAAGAAGGATGACATCAAGAGACTGTGTAGTTTCCGAGGATGATCGTGGAGAAGAATGGAGTTTGACTGTATGACCAGTTTTTGATGTGAAGCTGAGAATGAAGACCCTCGTTACATTCCATCACTTCATGAGGACTGCCACCAGCCATGTTTGATGAACATTGTAGAGCGTCTGAGGACGCAGGTTGACCAAGCCGAGCAACGCAACTTTTGTGCCAACCTGGATCCTGGACTGAAGGTGGCAACGACTCTGTACCAAATGGTCTCTGGAACTACATACAGAAACATGCAGAATGCATGGGAGGGTGCCACACACAACAGCATCAGCAAAGTGGTCAGAGAATGGTTCAGGCCATCAATCGAAGAATACGTGGAGGCGCTCCTCAATGCCCCACACTGGAAGAAGCTGGAGAACTTGCAGAAGAGTGGTATCAGAGGTGGAAACTTTCCCACCACACTGTTGGAGCCATAGATGGGAAGCACGTGGCCTGCAAAGTCCACTCCAACTCAGGGTCCACTTATTTAACTACAAGGCTTCTTCAGTATCACCCCTTCGCCATGGTTGCTGCCTGACTGTGCCAAAGTTCATGGACATCGATGCTTCAGGCACAAGGTAGGCTTCGATGCCAGGATACAACGCTAGTGACCTCAAACGGATCGGGCTGGAATGCAACCTCATCATGGCGTTTTCCCAGATCCAGACCCCGAAACCAATGACACACAAGATGTGCCCCTACTTCATCATTGGTGATGACGCCTCTCCCTCAGAACCTACCTCATGAAGCCGTACAGTTTTCAAGATACTCACCCGTGAAGAGAGGATGTTTCAACCTACAGGCCTGTCCAGGGCAAGGCGGGTGGTGAGCAACCGCCTTTGGCATGCCTGGCCACAGGTTTCCAGATACTTCCTCACCACCATCGCCAGCATACCCCGAGACTGTGAAGGAGCCTCATGGAAGCTTGCTGCATCCTGCAAAATCTCATGCGCCCCGCTACCCAGTGTTTGCAGAACAAGACTTGTCGACCGTACAACAAGGGAATGGGGAATGGAGCCTGGTGAATGGAGGCAAGGACGTAACCTGAATCAGACACTGTGGATGTGCAAGGCCCCAAACAGCAGCTTCATGTGAAGGAAAAAGCAGGCGCAACCTGCTGAGACATTGGTGCAAACTCCCCAGCTGGAGCAATGGAGCGGGAAGACAGGATGATAGATGATTAATGGATGCCTTCTTGTGGCTGTCCGCATAACACTGATGAGATTGTGCATGTCTGTTGAGTGGTCCTACAATGAATAGGGCTTTGTTTATCTTTAAAAAATGTGTTGATCAAATGAATAAATTGTTATTGATTAATAAAGGTCCATATATGTGGCAGCTGGGAGTGGACGCATACAGTCCCACATGCTTTGGCCACTGGAGGTTTATCTATCCCACAACTATCCTTATCTATCCACAAGCATGCAAGGCTAAATCCATTTTTTTTCAAAGTTTCATCAACACTTTATAAAGTAAAAAAAATTAACCAAGGTGTTTAAAGCAAAGATACCTTATTAAACTATCTTAGGTAACTATGATTTATTTAAATAAACCAAATGAACCAAGTAAAACTGAATTAAGTGTGTTAAGCAAAGATAACCTTTATTAACTTTCTTAGGTAAACTTTACCTAAGACTTTATTAAAAAAAGCAAAGGGAACCAAGTTAAAGTGTCTTAAGAAAGAATTAAAGTGAAACAAGTAAACACTCTCAGTCTCTGACCACCTATTATTTCAGTCACCTAGTCATGTCCATGGTCTGAAGCTGTTTAAGCGGCCAGGGACTGTGGAGAAGGCTGTGGCTGAGTGCTGGTCTGAGGCGCCATTGGAAGTGTTTGGCCCCGAGAGTACAACAGGGATGGTGTGTTCAGGAAGCTCTCAGAGAGCTGACTCAGTCCCCCGTGAGCGTTTGAGAGGCCCCTCATCAAAGGACTGAGATTGTGAGGCCAAGACTGATGACGATGTCCATTGATGGGTTGGCTGTGGGGTGGAAGGAAAGAAGGAGTGTAGTTGGGGCTGTCTGGTCTGCAGCTGGGTGAGGACTGGAGTCGTGTCATGCGGTGAACTGGGCCTGGACTGGGAAGGTCTGTTTTTTCTGTGGGACCAGTCCTGGTAATCGTAGCCCTTGGTAGGTGAGGGGCTGTTGAAACGCTGTGGAAGGGCTGTGACACTCGCCTGGGATGGAGGAGCAGACCTGGACTGGGTAGGAGCAGGCTTCAGCTGGGCCTTGAGGTTGTGCCAGAAGGCTGTTATCTTCTGCCCTTCATCACCCTGGGCTGGCCTTGGGCAGGTCCCTCAGGGTCTGGCTCACGTAGGTGATCGAAGGGTTTCCGGCCTGAGGATCCTCTCTGCTGTGGGCCCTCTGAAGACACCTGCCTGGACGGGCTCGTGGCTCCTGGCTGGAAGAGGACTGGCTGGTTGTTGGCTGTCTGGGGAGCAGGGGTGTCAGAGGGACTGCTCCTCGTGGGGATCTCACCCTCCAGTAAACTGCACTTGGCCATCGACGTACAACTTCCCGGTAGTGATACTTGACAGCGGCTGCCCGATTTTCTTGAGGTGTAGCTTGCCATACAGATGTGCATCGTGCTCCACTATCCCAGGAGTACATCTGGCAGTGTACCCCAGGCTCTCATGCCTTGTCTCTCCAAGCTGCCTATTTCTTCTTGGGTGTCGCATAGAGTCGTGGCCCTTTCTCCAGAGGTACTTAGCCCAGGGTCAGGCTGGCCGGATGTTCATGCTCTGCTTGGTCAACCTGGGTGTCAGGCGCTGCACAACTTCGTCAAACATGGCTGGAAGGCATCCTCATGAAGTTCTGGAATGCACAAGTGTCTTCGTTCCTGAGCCTCCACATCAGCTTGTTGTACAGTCACGTACTTCTGCCTTCTCTCGATCATCTTTCGGACCCAGAACGCTTCTTGGCCACTTCCTTTTCTTCCTGTAAGAACAGTGAAAAAGCCTGTATAATGGCTTTGCACTATTGCAGAATGATGGTGGGTACCAATAAGGATTTTGTTTTACAATCCATGTGGAACCATACTGGCTCTGTGGAAGAGCAAAGAAGGCAGATGAAGGCCTGCAGAGGTCTGCACAGCAAAGGGCTGCTCGGGTCTGAAAGTGAGATTGCAGATGAGTTGCTCCCCCTTTTTATAGGCAATATAGGTTTTCCCCTATGTGTCCTTTGCATCCTCTAGGCATCCTCTACGACATCCTTAATATTCGAGATAGGTTCCCCTCCTGCGAACGCTTTTCCGCCTTTAAATGCTTTCTTTGCAAGCTGCATCTGCTTTCATCCTTTCTCCATCCGTGCTCACTAATGCTGCGTGTCGTTCCGCGTCCATTCTCCGCTTCCATCCTGGTGTCCGCTTTTCTGCTGGAAGCGGATTTTGAGTTGCGCTGGATGCAAGCAGCGATGCCTAGCGGATGTAGCGGACACGTAACAAGATAAACAACGGATACAGAAGCGGATTGTTCACCGTATGCGTAAGCGGATGCAGAAGGTTGACGCGTTGGATACATTTTCCGCTCCGAAAGTTTTGAGCAGCGTCAAAACTTTTTGAGCGAGGGAACCTCAGTCGACGGATGCAGGATGGAACTAGAGAAGGAAGTAAAACAGACGCAGTGAGTAACAGAAATGGATGCATCGCGTAAGCAACGGATCGCAAGTGTTTCTCTCTGTTAGCATCCTCTTTCCCTCCGTTTGATGCCAGTGTGACATGGGCTTTTATGTGGAAGATAATACCGTATTTTAGAATTTTAGAACTGACTGTTGATATCTAAGGTAAAGATACTGAATTTTTAAATGTTTCTAGCAGACAATGTTAGCTCAAGGATGGAAATAATGGCTGTTTCTTTTTTTTTGAACTTCATCTAAAAAGCAGGGTATGGTTTTTAGGACCTTCTGGAGATCAAGTATGTAAAATATAACCAATTTTTTTAAAATTAATTACTTTATAGGATAAAGTCAGAGAACATTTTAAAAAGCTTCTGGTTATAGTAACATTTCCTCAGATTTTATAACTAGAATTAGTAAGGGAAAAAGTTTCCCTCCTGATAAATTTGGGATTGAAATTAATCAGATTGTTATTGTTGTTCATTTTTTCCTGGCGTGATTGTGAACTGTGGCAAAGTGTGATCAAGCAGGAAACCAAAGGAGGGGTACTTCTCCTTAAATAAGGGAGTCCCCCCAGTTGGAAAATAATCCTTAGCCTATGGTTTTCAAAGAATGTTGTATATTTACACCATTACCTTTTTTCCGAATATTTTATTCCAGCCAGAGGCGCGAGGTTTCCACTATGCCATATAGTCGGATGCTCACCAGGAGTGAGATAGTATGCAAAATTATTTTTTTGCTAACTAGTTTGTGGGCGTGGTATTGGTAGGCATGGCAGGGGAAGGATAGTGCAAAATCTCCATTCTTATTCCACTCCAGGGGAAGGTTACTGCAAAATCCCATTTTCTCTCCCACTCTCCCCACCCCACTACACCTTGCTTTCCCAGCTCCATTTCTCCTGTGGCAGAGCAACAAAAGAAGACGCCAGCCAATCAGCTTGGGACTTGGGAGGCAGAGAAAGGTGGGGGCAGGGCCAGTCTGACGGTGGTATTTGCCAGTTCTCCAAACTACTCAAAATTCCATTAACTGTTTCTCCAGAACTGAATCAGAACCATGAATACCACCTTAGTTTAAGCTCAAGAAATGCAGACCCACTAGAAGGACATTTATACATTAGAAAAATAATCGTATATTGTTCCACTACTCACCATGCCCTTATTGAAAAAGGAATAGCAATGCTAGATGTGAACAGTTTCCTTACTGGTGAGATAATCTCATTTGCTAGAAGCTAACATCCCTTTAATTATATTTGTTTTCTTACAAATTCGGAAAAAGAGACTTGGCAGGAAAACTCTGAATTCAGGGCTATTAACAGGCACATTGGTTAATTCCTTTGAAGGAAAAGCTGTAAACGTGGAGTAAACACGTCTCAGGAACTTCAAGTTGGGCTGCAATGGATAGCTGTGGTTGGAGAGCCAAGATCATCAATTCAAATAGGCATGCATAATTCAACCGCCTGTCACACTCCCTTTTCACATACAACCTTTCAATATAGAGATGATAATGTTGGTGTGTGAGAGGAGAGAACAAAGAGGAAAGGAAGGGGAAGAGGAAAAGAGGTTGATGGGTCTCTCCCTATTATAATTTCTCTGTTAGTAGCGGAGGAACATTAATCCTGCCTGGTCAAACCCCTAGGCCAGAGTCTTTAAGCCATATTTTTTCTGTCTCAATTTCTTAGCGAGATTGTAAGCAAAGCACAGATCATAAGAGTTTCTGCTTGCTTGCACCCTAGGTGGTAATTCAACTGCCGATTGGGTGTTTTCTCTGTAATTGTAAATTGCACTCTCTTGCTCCTTATTCTCTCTCCTTCCTAAAAGAGGGAGGGGATGACTTATTTGATCTTTTAGAAGAATAAGCATTCCTTTACAACCCCGTCTTCAATCTGCCAGGAAGAAAAAACAGAACACGCCTTTCAATGTAGGAAACTTCTTCAACCAGGCCAATTTTAAAAAATAAATAAATAAAATCCCAATTAATAAACACAAAACCCTCTAAGTGCCAAATTGTCAAATTGCTTTTCACTCTGGCATTTTACAGAATACAGAATAACATAGTTGGAAAGGATTTGGAGTCTCCTACACGCAACCCCTGTTCAAGCAGGAAACCATATACCATTCTGGACAAATGGGGCCATCAAATCTTCTTCTTAAAAAACCTCCATGATGGAGCAATCTGCAACAAGTTGAGTTGTCATCAAGGCTTTTGTTTCTCATTAACAAAAGAAGCCACCTGAAAAAAAAAAAAAAAAAAAAAAAAAAAATTTGCTTCAAGAAACTATCTTCCACATATAGTCTTGCAATACTTTCAAGGTAATACATGAAAGTTTCCTCCATGCCACAAGAGTCCTTGGGCTTTTGCTGCAGCAGAGTAGCAGAATAACATATTCTAGAAGTGCAGGAACAAATGCATGTATTTTGTGTGACAAAGCTGCACAAAAAATGGAAATATTTGGTGTGTAGGTTTTTGTAAAAGTAAACATTTCACAACAGTACGCTGCTTTACATTTGTTTTTCACAAATGAGGGGGGATTGAATCACGTCTGATGTTAAGGTTTCTTTCTGAATGACTCCTTGATGCAGCTTTTTAAAAAGTTGCTTAATGTTATTCTAAAGGACCCTTCGCTTTGCTTTTACAGAGCTGTGCATAGTAACTGAAGAGTGATACTGAAGAAATTCAAATGCTAATTTGATTTTTTTCAAGAAGAAATAAAACATCTTAGAAAAACTACTCCCGTTCTTCATCTATTTCTTCTTCCTTGTACCTGATCTGCTTTGTTGAGGATATTGAAGAAACAGGAATAGAAAGGCTTATTGAAATAAAGCAAGAAGGGGGAAGAAAATATTCAAGTATTGTTCATTGTTTCTTATTCGCAGTTTTTTATATAACTGGAATAACTACTGGATATGAAAGTTCACAAACTAATAAGAATAAACAGACTAGAATTACAGAATAACAGAGTTGGAATGGAAGGGATCTTGAAAGGTTTTCTAATGCAACCGCCCTCAAGCCAAAAGAGGAATTCCCTAATACAAATTCACATCTCTTCTCATTATTCTAACAATTATTCTAGCCTTAACCCTAGTTGATAACTGTAGTGTAGATAAGAAACTTCAGGCTGTTGGGGAAGCAGAATACCAATATATTATTTTTCTTCAGCGACAGGTGCTCAGGTAGGAAATGGGTGAGGTAAAGGTTCACTCCAGAAGTAGGCACTGGCTTATACTGTGGTAAGATCACTCCAAAACACTATGATACTTCCAAACCCCATCGCTCAATTCCTGTCAGAATAAATCCCTCCATAACTCCCACGCAGTTTCGTCGAACTGATGAAGTTCCTTGGATGAGAGCCATACAAACATTTTTCTTCTTTCTCAAAGGAGAAACAGTCCAAGTTGCCCTTTTGAAAAAGCACCTTTGAGACAACTATGAATGATTGGAGAATCATCCCACAGACACTGTGTAAGCAAAGAAAAACCAAATTGTTCAAGTTTATTTACAGGAATTGGTGAAACTGAACAGCAGATGTAAGATTGGAGTTCACTGATTAGATTGGCCCGGTTTCCTTCTGTTAGGGACATGGAACAGAGCCAGTATGCAACCCAAGATCCTGAGGATAATGGCAAAGACAAGAGGCAGACACAAACTGAAAACCATACTATTCTCCTAAACCCAAGATTTCAAAATAAATGATCCATTTTGGCAGCCAAAATTGCTCCGAATGCAATAGGGTGATGTCAATTTTAAAAGCGACAAGCCAGACATTGTGAGAGCAGTTCCAAAGTGAGGCGTAGGAGCTTGCAAAGAGTATTATTTATTTTATGTACTTAATTTTTTTATCCTGCTTTTATTATTGCTTGAATAACTCAGGTGGCAAACATACCTAACACTCTTCCTCCTCCCTATTTTCCCACACAACATACTGTGAGGTTTTTGGGGATGAGAGAGTGTGACTGCTCAAGGTCACCTATTGGATTTCATGCCTAAGAGGTGTCACGTCCCTGTTCCTAATCCAGCACCTGTAAGCCCCTGTCACACTGCACCAACAGGATGCAAAGAGGATGGTAAAACGGACAAGAAAAGTTGCCATCTGTTTTGGTTAACGCATGTATTCCGTTGTCTGTTATGCCTGCCTCCGTTTTTCATCCTCTTCTATCTGTACGAGCATCCATCTATTGACATTTCAATGCGCGTCAGAAGAGTTTTGAGTTGCTCAAACTTTTGCGCAGAAAATGTAATCCAAATTCATCCGTTTCTGCATCCGCTAGGCATCGTAGGCATCCATTCTGCATCTGCGCCAACTCGCAATCCGCTTGGACCAGGGAGGAAGTGGAAACGGACGCAGCAACGGATGCCAGAACAGATGCCCTAGCGGAAACAGAAGGGCGGTGTTAAAATGGAAAAAACATTCACAAGAAGGGACCGTGAATCTCGGATATTAAGGATTTACAGGATGCCTGTGGAAGAGGAAGAGTCAGATAAGGCGCAGAGGTCTTGCACAGTCTGGGCTGCTGGTCTGAAAGTGAGATGCAGATGATTGCTCCCCTTTTTATAGCAGTATAGGTGTCCCTTGCATCCTCTTTGGCCATCACTCTAGGCATCTCTAGGCATCCTGTAGACATCCTTAATATCGAGAATAGGTCGCCTTCTGTGAATGTTTTTTCCATTTTAAACGCTTTGTTTCCGCTAGGCATCTGTTTCTGCATCGTTCTGCGTCCGTTCCACTTCTCCCTGCGTCCAAGCGATGCGAGTTGCGCAGATGCAGAATGGATGCCTAGGCGGATGCCTCGATGCAGAAACGGATGAGGATACATTTTCTGGCGGCAAAAGTTTTTGAGCACTCAAACTTTCTGAGACGGATGAAATGCCAATAGATGAATGCCGACAGATAGAGAAGAATGAAAACGGAGCAGTGATACAGAAACGGATACATCGCGTTACCCAACAGATGGCAAGCTTTTTTGTCCGTTTTACATCCTCTTTGCATCTGTTGGTGCAGTGTGACAGGGGCTTAAGGTGCTGGCTTAGGAACCAGGAGACTGTGAAATCTTAGGCATGAAATCCAACTAGGTGACCTTGAGCCAGTCACACTCTCTCATCCCAAAACACCTCACAGTATTGTTGTGGGGAAAATAGGAGGAGGGAAGAGTGTTAGGTATGTTTGCCACCTTGAGTTATTTCCAAGCAATAATAAAGGCAGGATAAAAATTAAGTACATAAAATAAATAATACTCTTTGCAAGGCTCCTACGCCTCACTTTGGAACTGCTCTCACAATGTTGGCTTGTTTTAAAATTGAATCACCCTATTGCATTCGGATGAGATTTGGCTGCAAAATGGATCATTTATTTTGAAATCTTGGGGTTTGGGAATAGTATGGTTTTCAGTTGTGTCTGCTCTTGTTTTGCCATATCTCCAGGATCTTGGGTGCAATACTGGCTCTGTTCCATGTCCTAACAGAAGGAAACCGGGCAATCTAATCAGTGAACTCCATCTTACATCTGCTGTTCAGTTTCACAATCCCTGTAAAAGTAACTGACAATTTTGGTTTTCTTTGCTTACACATGTCTGTGGAGATTCTCAATCATTCATAGTTGTCTCAAAGGTGCTTTTTCAAAAGGCAACTGGACTGTTTCTTCCTTGAGGAAGAAGAAAATGTTTTGCTTCTCATCCAAGGAACTTCATCAGTTCGGACAGAATGGTGGGAGTTATGGAGGGATTTATTCTGACAGGAATGAGGAGTGGGGTTGGAAGTATCATATGTGTTTGGAGTGATCTTACACAGTATAAGCAGTGCCTACTTCTGGGTGAACCTTTACCTCACCCATTTCCTACCTGAGCACCTGTGCTGAAGAAAATAATTATTGGTATTCTGCTTCCCCAACAGCCTGAAGTTCTTATCTACACTACAGTTATCAACTAGGGTTAAAGGTAGAATAATTGTAGAATAATTGAGAAGAGATTGAATTTGGTATAGAATCTCTTGCTTGAGGAGGGGGTTGCATTAGAAAACCTTCAAGATCCCTTCCAGTTCCAACTCTGTTATTCTGTAATTCTAGTCTGTTATTCTATTAGTTGTGAACATTTCATATCAGTAGTTATCCAGTTATATAAAAACTGGAATAGAAACAATGAACAATACTTGAAATATTTCTTCCCCCTTCTTGCTTATTCAAATAAGCCTTTCTATTCCTGTTTCTTCAATATCCTCAACAAAGCAGATTCAGTACAAGGAAGAGAAATAGCTGAAGAACGGGAGTAGTTTTTCTAAGAGCTTTTTTATTTTCTTGCTTTAAAAAATCAAATTAGCATTTGAATTCTTCAGTATCACTCTTCAGTTATATGGCACAGCTCTGTAAAAGCAAAGCTAAGGGTCCTTAGAAGTACATAGCAACTTTTTAAAAGCTGCATCAAGGAGTCAATTCAGAAAGAAATCCTTACATTCAGAACTGATTCAATCCCCCCCTCATTTGTTGAAAAACAAATGTAAGCAGCGTACTGTTGTGAATGTTACTTTACAAAAGACCTACACACCAAATATTTCCATTTTTGTGCAGCTTTGTCACACAAATACATGCATTTGTTCCCTGCACTTCTAGAAATGTATTCTGCTACTCTGCTGCAGCAAAAGCCAAGGACTCTTGTGGCATGGCAGGAAACTTTCAATGTATTTACCTTGAAAGTCATGCAAGACTATATGTGGAAGATAGTTTCTTGAAGCATCAAGGTGCTTCTTTTGTTAATGAGAACAAAAGGCCTTGATGACAACTCAAACTTGTTGCAGATGCTCCATCACTGGAGGTTTTTTAAGAAGAGATTTGATGGCCATTTGTCCAGAATGGTATATGGTTTCCTGCTTGAACAGGGGGTTGGACTAGAAGACCTCCAAGATCCTTTCCAACTATGTTATTCTGTATTCTGTAAAATGCCAGAGTGAAAGCATTTGACAATTCTGGCACTTAGAGGGTTTTGGGTTTATTATTGGGATTTTATTTATTTATTTTTTAAATTGGCCTGTTTGAAGAAGTCCTACATTGAAAGGGTTGTTCTGTTTTTTCTTCCTGGCAGATTGAAGACGGGGTTGTAAAGGAATGCTTATTCTCTGAAAAAAGATCAAATAAGTCATCCCCTCCCTCTTTTAGGAAGGAGAGAGAATAAGAGCAAGAGAGTGCAATTTACAATTACAGAGAAAACACCAATCGGCAGTTGAATTACCACCTAGGGGTGGCAAAGCAAGCAGAAACTCTTTGATCTGTGCTTTGCTTACACATCTCTGCTAAGAAATTGAGACAGAAAAATATGCTTAAAGACTCTGGCCTAGGGGTTTGACCAGCAGGATTAATGTTCCTCCGCTACTAACAGAGAAATTATAATAGGGAGAGACCCATCACCTCTTTTCCTCTTCCCCCTTCTTTCCTCTTTTTCTCTCTCTCTCACACACAAACATTATCATCTCTATATGAAAGGTTGTATGTGAAAAGGGAGTGTGACAGGGGAATTATGCATGCCTATGAATGTGTATCTTGGCTCCAACCACAGCTATCCATGCAGCCCAACTTTGAAGTTCCTGAAGAGGTTTTTACTCCACGGTTACAGCTTTTCCTTCAAAGGAATTACCAATGTGCCTGTAATAGCCCCTTAATTCAGAGTTTTCCTGCCAAGTCTCTTTTTCCGATTTGTAGAAAACAAATATAATAAAGGGATGTTAGCCTTCTAGCAAATGAGATTATCTCACCAGTAAGGGAAACTGTTCACATCTAGCATTGCTATTCCTTTTTCAATAAGGGCATGGTGAGTAGTGGAACAATATAATTATTTTTCTAATGTATAAATGTCCTTCTAGTGGGTGCATTTCTTGAGCTGAACCTAAGGTGGTATTCAGCTGGTTCTGATCAGTTCTGGAGAACCAGTAATGGAAATTTTGAGTAGTTTGGAGAACTGGCAAATACCACCTCAGACTGGCCCTGCCCCCACCTATTCTCTGCCTCCCAAGTCCCAGCTGATTGGCTGGGTCTTCTTTTGTTGCTCTGCACAGGAGAATGGAGCTGGAAAGCAGGTTAGTGGGGTGGGGAGAGTGGGGAGAGAAAATGGGATTTTGCAGTAACCTTCCCCCTGGAGTGGGGAATAGAATGGAGATTTTGCACTATCCTTCCCCTGCCATGCCTACCAAACCACGCCCACAGAACTAGTAGTAAAAAAATAATTGAATCCCACCACTGGGCTGAACCGATATGGCTGTGGAAACCTGTGCTTGGCTGGGAATAAAATATATCTGAAAAAGGTAATGGTGTAAATATACAACAGATTCTTTGTAACCATAAGGCTAATGATATTTCCAACTGGGGGGACTCTTATTTAAGGAGAAGTACCCCTCCTTTGGGGTTTCCTGCTTGATCACACTTTGCACAGTTCACAATCACTCCAGAAAAAATGAACAACATAACAATCTGATATATTTCATCCCAAATTTATCAGGAGGAAATCTTTTTCCCTTCTGAATTCTAGTATAAAATCTGAGGAAATGTTACTATAACCAGAAGCTTTTAAAATGTTCTCTGACTTTATCCTATAAAGTAATTAATTTAAAAAAATGGTTATATTTTACATACTTGATCTCCAGAAGGTCCTAAAACCATACCCTGCTTTTTAGATGAAGTTCAAAAAATAAGAAACAGCATTATTTCCATTCCTTGAGCTAACATTGTCTGCTAGAAACATTAAAAATTCAGTATCTTTACTTAGAATATCAACAGTCAGTTCTAAAATCTAAAATACTGTATTTATCTTCCACATAAAGCCCATGTCACACTGCATCAACGGATGGAAAGAGGATGTAAAACAGAGAGAAACACTTGCGATCCGTTGCTTAACGCGATGCATCCATTCTGTACTCACTGCGTCTGTTTTACTTCCTCTCTATCCATCCTGCATCCGTCGACTGAGGTTCCATCTGCTCAAAAAGTTTTGAGCTGCTCAAAACTTTCTGAGCGGAAAATGTATCCAACGCCGGTCCCTTCTGCATCCGCTACGCATACGGTGAACAATCCGTTCTGTATCCGTTGTTATCTGTTACGGTGTCCGCTACATCCGCTAGGCATCCGCTGCTTGCATCCGCGCAACTCAAATCCGCTCTCCACAGCAGAAAGCGGACACAGGAGGAAGCGGAATGGACGCAGGACGGACACGCAGCATTAGTAGCACGGATGGAGAAAGATGAAAGCAGATGCAGCTTGCAAAGAAAGCATTTAAAGCAGTTGCAGCTTAAAGGGGCCGTTCGCAGAGGGGGGACCTATCTCGAATATTAAGGATGTCTAGAGGATGCCTAGAGGATGCAAAAGGACACATAGGGGAAAAACCTATAATTGCCTATAAAAAGGGGGAGCAATCATCTGCATCTCACTTTCAGACCCAGCAGCCCTGCTGTGCAGACCTCTGCAGCCTTCATCTGCCTCTTGCTCTTCCACAGCATCCAGTCATGTCCACCATGGATGTTAACAAAATCCTTTTGGTACCCACCATCATTTCTGCAATAGTGCAAAGCCATATACAGGCTTTTTCAACTGTTCTACAGGAAGAAAAGGAAGTGGCCAAGAAGCGTCTGGGTTCCGAAGATGGATCGAGAGAAGAGCAGAGATACGGACTGTACAACAAGCTGATGGGTGGAGCTCAGGAACGAAGACACTTGTGCATTTCCAGAACTTCATGAGGATGCCTCCAGCCATGTTTGACGAAGTTGTGCAGCGCCTGACACCCAGGTTGACCAAGCCAAAGCATGAACATCCGGCCCAGCCTGGACCCTGGGCTCAAGTACTCTGGAGAAAGGGCCACAGACTCTATTGCGACACCAAGAAGAAATAGAGCAGCTTGGAGAGACAAGGCAGAGAGCCTGGGGTACACTGCAGATGTACTCCTGGGATAGTGGAAGCACATGCACATCTGGTATGGCAAAGCTACACCTCAAGAAAATCGGGCAGCCGCTGTCAAGTTCACTGACCGGGAGTTGTACGGTCATGGCCAAGTGCAGTTTACTGGAGGGTGAGATTCCCCACGAGGAGCAGTCCCTCTGACACCCCTCTCCCTCAGACAGCCAACAGACCAGCCAGTCCTCTTCCAGCCAGGAGCCAGCGAAGCCCGTCCAGGCAGGTGTCTTCAGAGGCCCCACAGAGCAGAGAGGATCCTCAGGCCGGAACACCTTTCATCACCTACGTGAGCCAGACCCTGAGGGACCTGCCCAAGGCCAGCACCAGGTGATGAAGGAGAAGATAACCGGCACTTCTGCACAACCCTCAAGGCCCAGCTGAAGCTGCTCCTACCCAGTCCAGGTCTGCTCCTCCATCCCAGGCGATGTTCACAGCCCTTCCACAGCTTTCAACAGCCCCTCACCTACCAAGGGCTACGATTACCAGGACTTCCCACAGAAAAAACAGACCTTCCCAGTCCAGGCCCAGGTTCACCGCATGACACACGACTCCAGTCCTCACCCAGCTGCAGACCAGACAGCCCCACTACACTCCTTTCCTTCCTCACCCCACAGCCAAGCCATCAATGGACATCTGTCATCAGTCTTGAGGCCTCACATCTCAGGTCCTTTGATGAGGGGCCTCTCAACCTCACGGGACTGAGTCAGCTCTCTGAGAGCTTCCTGAACACAACCATCCCCTGTTGTACTCTCGGGGCCAAACACTCCAATGGCGCCTCAGACCAGCACTCCAGCCTTCATCTCAGTCCCTGGCCGCTTAACAGCTCAGACCATGGACATGACTCAGAGTGACTGAGATAGTTGTCAGAGACTGAAGTTGTTTACTTGTTCACTTTATCTCTTTGCTTAAGACACTTTACTTGGTTTCACTTTGCTTTTTTAATAAAGTCTTAGGTAAAGTTTACCTAAGAAAGTTAATAAAGGTTATCTTTGCTTAACACACTTAATTCAGTTTTACTTGGTTCATTTGGTTTATTTAATAAAGTCATAAAGTTTACCTAAGATAGTTTATAATAAGGTAATCTTTGCTTAAGACACTTGGTTCATTTTTTTTACTTTATAAAGTGTTGATAAACTTTGAAAAAAATGGTTAAGCCTTGGCATGCTTGTGGGATAGATAGGATAGTTGTGGGATAGATAAACCTCCAGTGCCACAGCATGTGGGACTGTATGGTCCACCATCCCAGCTGCCACATATATGGACCTTTATTATCAATAACAATTTATTCATTGATCAACACTATTTTAAAATAAACAAAGCCCCTATTCATTGTAGGACCACTCCAACATGACATGCACAATCTCATCAGTGTTATGTGCGACAGCCACAAGGAAGATCCATTAATCACATCTATCATCCTGGTCTTCCCCTCCATTGCTCCAGCTGGGGAGTTGCACCAATGTCTCAGCAGGTTGCGCTGCTTCTTTCCTTCACATGAAGCTCTGTTGGGCCTTGCACATCCACAGTGTCTATCAGGTTACGTCCTTGCCTCCATTCACCAGGCTCCATGTCCCCATTCCCTTGTTGACGGTCGACAAGTCTGTTCTGCAACACTGGGTAGCGGTGCTGCGCATGAGATTTTGCAGGATGCAGCAAGCTTCCATGATGCTCCTCACAGTCTCGGCGGTTATGCTGCATGGTGGTGCAGGTATCTGGAACCTGTGGCCAGGATGCCAAAGGCGTTCTCCACCACCCGCCTTGCCCTGGACAGCCTGTAGTTGAACATCCTCTCTTCACGGGTGAGGTATCTTGAAACTGTACGGCTTCATGAGGTAGGTTCTGAGGGAGAAGGCGTCAATCACCAATGATGAAGAGAGGGCACATCTTGTGTGTCATTGGTTCGGGGTCTGGAACTGGGAAAACCCATGATGAGGTTGCATTCCAGCCCATCCTTGAGGTCACTAGCGTTGTATACCTGGCCATCGAAGCTGACCTGTTGCCTGAAGCATCGATGTCCATGAACTTGCAGGTCAGCATCAACCATGGCGAGGGGTGATACTGAAGAAGCCCTTGTAGTTGAAATAAGTGGACCCTGAGTTGGGTGGAGCTTTGCAGGCCACGTGCTTCCCATCTATGGCTCCACAGTGTGGTGAAAGTTCCACCTCTGATACCACTCTCTCTGCAAGTTCCCAGCTTCTTCAGTGTGGGGCATTGAGGAGCCCTCCACGTCATTCTCTGATGATGGCCTGAACCACTTCATCTGACCACTTTTGGCTTGATCACTTCGATTCTCGAGGCCCCCGACCTGGACTGTGTGCACCCTCCATGCATTCTGCATGTTTCTGTATGTAGTTCCAGAGACCATTGTGTGGCAGAGTCGTTGGCACCTTCAGTCCAGGATCCAGGTTTGGCACAAAAGTTGCGTTGCTCCGGCTTGGTCAACCTGGGTCCTCAGAACGCTCTACAAGTTCATCAAAACATGGCTGGTGGCATCCTCATGAAGTGATGGAATGTTACGAGGGTCTTCATTCCTCAGCTTCACCATCAAACTGGTCATACACAGTCAAACTCCATTCTTCTCACGATCATCCTCGGACCTACACAGTCTCTTGGATGCTCTCCTTCTTCTCCTTATGTACAAAAGTGAAACAGTCTGAACAGGTTTTTGGTCTGGTGTCATGAATGATCGCAGCTACTATACAGACTGTGTCTATGATCCATGGTGGAGAACAATTGCATGATGTGGAAAGACAAGCTAAGGATGAAGAGGTCTCTACACCCGGCTGCTTGGACTCATACTGAGAATCCAGGTGATTTCCTCCCCCTTTTTGTGGGAAATATCAGTAGTCCACTAGGTGTCCTTCTTAACTACTCTTGACATACTCCAGACATCCTAAATATAGGAGATACATCCCAGATACAAACATTTTGTGTCCATTTTAAATGCTTTATATACGAGATGCATATTGCTTGATCTTTCTATTTCCGTGCTACTAATGCTGTGTTCCGTGCACCTTTCATTTCCTCTCTCTTTCCATTTTCAGCTGCAGCAGATTGAAGTTGAGGGGATGCCAGAGGATGCAGAGAGGGTACAGCGGATGTTTAATGATGATAACACACATAGAACATTTGTTTCCCGTATATGTCGCAGATGTACATGGTACGCCGGTGGAAGTTCATCCGTTCACAAAGTTTTGTGCAGCTCAAAACTTCTTGTGTGGATGAAATCTCAGTGATGGATGCTCAAGGATAGAGCGTATGAAACACGTATGCAGTAAGTACACAACAGATGCATAGCGTTTTCCAACGGATGGCAAGCTTTTTTTAATGTTTTACATCCTCTTTGCATCTGTAAGTGAAGTGGGACAGGGGCTTAAGCATCTCAAGGTTGACTCAGCCTTCCATACTTCTGAAGTTGGTAGAATGAGACCCAGATTGTTGGGGGCAATATGCTGACTCTGTATACAGCATTGTGAAATGGTACATAAATCTAAGTGCTATTGCTTTTAATAGATATTATCAAGGTGAACTAGATTCTTAAATGGAAATTCAGCTTTAAATGTGTAAATGCCTTACTTAGTTGTATTCCAAAGAGTTTTTGATGTAATTGATATAATACAGTACTGTAGCAAAAATGGTGATAATCAGAGGTGGTATTCAGCAGGTTCTAACCAGTTCTGGAGAACCGGTAGTGGAAATTTTGAGTAGTTTGGAGAATCAGCAAATATCACCTCTGACTGGAGATTTTACATTATCCTTCCCCTGCCATGCCAACCAAGCCATGCCCACAGAACCGGTAGTAAAAAAATTTTAATCCCACCACTGGTAATGTACTATTACTCCTGGAAGAATAAGCATGTACTATACTTTAACATTTGGCTAAACAAGATTTGTCAAAACAACCTTTGAATATATAATTTATTGTTCAAGCCCCAGTTTAATTTGTTGGTGAAAAGCTTAATTGTAATTATTTATTTTTGATGTTGTAGAAAAGTAGAGACATTTTCTTCATTTATTTGTTCCATTTGTATCCTGTTGCAACTCAAAGCAACTCTTGGATGCTTCCAAAGGAACTTTAACATAATCTAAAAGTTCTAAAAATCCAATAAAACAAAGAAAGGCTAATAATATTATCATAGAATAGATAGAATAGAATTATTTATTGGCCAAGTGTGATTGGACGCACGAGGAATTTGGCTTGGTGCTTGTGCTCTCAGTGTACATAAAAGAAAAGATACATTCACCAAGAGTCAAGAATCATAATAAGAATCATAATGTACAACACTTAATAATAGTCATAGGGTACAATAAACAATTAAATCATACTAGGAAACAGTCAATATAAATTGTAAGGATACAAGCGACAAAGTTACATTTGTACAGTCACAAGTGGGAGGGGATGGTGAGAGGAGGGGATTGAAGGGGATCCTGTAGGCATCAACCTACCTAGAGCTTCAGGTCATCATCCTACCTATACAGGAAGTCCTTGACTCCCAACAATTCATTTAATGACCATCTGAAGTTACAATGACACTGAAAAAGTGACTTAGGACCATTTTGCACTTAGAACACTTGCAACATCTCCATGATCACATGATTAAAATTAAAATGCTTGGCAATTGACTCATATTTATCACGGTTACAGTGTCCTGGGATCATGTGATCACCTTTTGTGACTTTCTGACAAGCAAAGTCAATGGGGAAGCCAGATTCATTTAACAACTATGTTACTAACTTAGCAACTGCAGTGATTCACTTAACAACTGTGTTAAGAAAGATCATAAAATGGATCAGAACTCACTTAACAAATGTCTCACTTGGCAATATAAATTTTGGGCTCAACTGGTCATAAATCAAGGACTACCTGTAATGTGAAACTCAGCAGGAGGTAATTATATTGAAGCCAGAGAAGTATTCTTCCAAGTAATTGTTATTCTCTTGACTTTATAATTCTCTGCCTTTCTCCTCCATAGAGGAGAATTCTCCTCCTTTTGACTTTTACAAAATTCAGGATATCCTTAAAATATTCAATATAATTTGCTTGACAGAGTTAGGCATTCAAAAGGGAGAAAAACTATCTATATTTAGCAAAATGAGTACCTAGAAATGACTGATACTGGCAAATATAGACCCTTGCCTTTGAGCACATGCCGATGAATTATGTGTATATAATTTTCAGCATGGGGGCATAACAGCTATGCACTTTGGTATGTGTATGACAAGCCTCTACAAAGTTTATGCCTATTCTGGGAGAAGCCAATGACAGATTATGCTTTTTCAATACAGAAGAGCCAAGAATAAACATAAACATAAGAAGTGGGTCATTTTTAAGCTTCCAGAGTCAATAATGCATTTTAAAGAGCAAGAACTTTAAAATGTATTATACTGTTTTCTGTAAGAAAAGAATTTGCATGTAGCTTAAGAGCAATCTATCTGCAACAGTAAGAGCACCTTTGAAGATGTTTCAAGTAGGAAGCAAGATTATGTCTGTTGATTAATCATTTAATTTACTTTAAACTCTGCTTCTCTGATGGGACCCAGAATTCATACAATCCTTCAAAGCATTGGATTTATCTTCTCTTCCAACAGTTGCATTCAAATTGCATTTGGTAACATGAGAGAAGAAAAAAAATGACTAAAAAGCATAAGACGAAAACAAAGAGTCAAAAGACAATTTAGACCTTAAAGTCCAATGCTCTGCTCAATGAAGGAATCTGTTGGAAAACCACAAGCAAAGGAGAACTCTTGTGGCAGCCTTTCCCACTGGATGATCAGTAATAGAGTCAGGAAGTTCCTGTTATGTCTAGCCTAAACATGTTTCTTTGTGGTTTAACTTACTCGTTATGGCACTACCCTTGTAGGCAATATAAAACTCACTTCTCTTTATAGCAACCTACATCAAGATCTTTTAATAATTCCTCATAAAGCCTACTTTTCAGTCCCCTCATCATTTGTGCTACCCCTCTTCTGAACTTGTTCTAATTTGTCACTGGTTTATTTATCATATTTATACCTGTCACAATCATGAACTCTCTCTCTTTTTGAACTGTGATGTCCAGAACTGGACACTCAAAAGGGATCTCATTTTCCCTTAGAAAAACTGCCTAATTGGCTAGGCTGAGCTAAATATTAATAAACTGCAGAAGATCTTGAGGAAACTTGCATTTGGATCCTCCATCAGCATCTTAACCACAATGCCACACTGGTTGCATATTCCGTGTTTGGTATATTGGTTGAATCAAACAATAACCACTCCAGGTTTTCTGACCTGAAATGGGAAAGAAGGCTTCTGGTAGGACCATTTTATTTCTTTCATATTATTGATTCTTGGCAGTGACTATCTACTTGCTATCTGAACTCAAGTACATAAAGTTATTCATAGAGATAAGAGTAAGGCCACTGTTAATGTTGACTCCTTTCATTGTTCACTTCCTCATAGGGAATAAGCAAAGAAGCAGCATTTAGAAAAGGGGAAAGCCCATATAGCTAGGGGCCTTCATGAGTGAGCAAATAGTATTGGGTGGTAACTAGTGATGTCATACTCTGGTGTATACTCAAGGCTGTGGGTGAGGAATCCTAATACTGAAAATCACAGGTATTGTCTTTATTTTGTCTTCTTTACAATTACACAACTGAAGTGGCTGATGCAATCAGCTAGCTGAATTCTGGCTCAATTGTCATTCTCATTTTTCCTTTCTCTTCTAAAAATCTGAAAAATCTGCAAAATTTTTAAAATTTTAAAAGAATTTAAAAATCTGTATTTTAATTTTTGAAGCACTTTGTAAGCAATATATGTCCACCTCTTGATTTTGTTTGTGTTTGACATGCTGTCCTGCTTAGAGGATTCATAGCCTTTGCTCCTTTACTCCTTTGATATTGATTATAGTCATGGGATACAATGGGATGATGGGAAGCAGTTGAGTGTTAGGAACATTGCTGCTCTATTAAGGCTGAGAAAGCTGGCTGGAAAAAAAAAGAGCCAGGCTTACTAACATGCTCACTTCCTAATATTTCACTTTCACAACAGTGGACGTGAAATGGACCCACCAAGAGGTCCAGTTCTAGCTTGGCCCATCCTGAGAAAGAGGCCTGTGATACCAAGTATTCCTATTCAGGGTAAGGCTTCAGTTGCTTACAGCAATTGCAAGATGAAGAGCTTGCAGTTGATTCCAGTTGAATCATCCTTGTTGTTCAACAAACAGAGAGAGAAAAAATGCTAGAACTCTCTGAGACTTTACATACCTCTACATGTAAATGTTATGTCTGCAGGCATAAATAGAGATTCTTCTGCTCATTTTGCATGGTTAATTGGACCACACTGCATATATGTTACTTTACCTTTAAAAAGCAAAAGTACTCTCTTGAACATAAGGAGAACATATGGCAAACCAAATGTCACTAAAAAGTATGCAGGTTTTTGAGATCTCCAGAACATTAGCTTGCATGATGAAAAAGGAAAGAGGGATAAAATAAACTGATCCAGAAACTATAGGATCTATTGAAAAAAGTGTGTATACCTGTCTTGGACTGAATTCAACACTATCTGGGACTAAAGAAAAATATGAGGGTTGGATTCCCATTTGTGAACATATGAAACCCATCAGATATTCAGGTCAGAATCCATCTTTAGAGAAAACAATTAGGTTCCATTGGAAGACCTTAACCTGACCTGGCTGCTTTTCTGAAAATGTTTGTTCTGCATACTTTGGAGTTCTCTAATGTAGATTCACAAAGTGGCCTTGATATTTTTACTTGAGTCTTCCAAACAGCAAATATTTTGTCAGGGTTTGGTACCTTTTGTATTCAATGCCTTTGTATGTCAAAGCAATGCTTTGCACTTCTGTTCTCTCTAAGGATATCTGTTGTGATTATCCACTCTTCACAATAACCTCCTATTTTCCAGTTGTGGCATAATTGTAGCATGATCATTTTGAATGTTGGGAACTTGATACTAACTATATTCTTTGGCTGCTCCAGTTCATTATATAATTATAAGTGTCAGTTGAGGTCAGAATTCTTGTTTTTACAGCTCCCACTTCTACCAAATTAATGGATTTAGCCCATTATCAAGCCACAGAATTATAAAGCTGATTGTCAAAGTGTCTCCTTTACCTCCACATATCAGCAGTTTAGGACCCAGCTGCTAATAAAACGTCATAACTCTTAGATTAAAAGAAAGGATTTACTTTCTCAGCAGGTTCACAGGAATCAAAGAACATTTCTTTCATATTGTTTTCAGTCAGATATTTTCCTGTGAGTCACGCAGAATGTTGTTAATATGTTGTTCCACAAAAAAATTCCCATCTTCTCAAAATAACGCCACCAATTCTGAATAAACAAAGTAAACTAATGCAAAGTTCACTGGTAGTAAATCCAGCCATATTGAATGAAAAAATAGTTTTGATTTTTCGAGCACTAAGCTTGATATTTCTTTTCTAAAGGCATTGTGGGCTAGAAGTGTTTTGATGTATAACAAAAAAAGATTTAATTGTGTCGCATATTCTGAAAATTTTGCATAAATGGTTTCTTTTTCTTTTCATTGCTGAAATTTGATTGCCAGATAATGGGAGAAAATAGAGAAACAGAAAGAACAGTAATGCATTTCAGATACATTTCTTCTGAGTCTTATTTCCTTTGGAATTTAAAAAGAACTTTTTGCCACTTGATTCTCATATTAAATGCAAGCTTTCATTGACAATCACAAGTTTGCTTTTAACATAATAAATTGGGATAAGGTTTTTTTAATTATACGTTTAACTGTGGTAAATCAAAACATTTTGTTTTTTAGATTGTGCATTCTTGTTTGATAATATTGGTTTTGGTTAGCCAATCAGACAAGAGATAAAATAAATTGGTATGTATAGCTTCAATTCTTCCCTTGTACTGTTTTCAGTTCCCTAATAAACGGTAACCAATCATTTGACACTGATTCTTTCATAAAATAATTATATGATTATAAATTACAAAATTCCTCTTCTTCCAACTGTTGAGCCCAGTGAGTTCCCCTGTTCTTTGCCTTGGATCCTGCTGGAGATTGCATGTGGTAATAAATGACCCTGTTTTATTTTGGCTTCCTTTTGCTTCTAATGGACTTGGCCAGGGCATTGAAATCAACACTGTGGCCTCCATCAAACTTATCATGCTTTTCATTCCATTTAAAATAGGTAATGTCTCCTTCAAGTCGTTCAACCTTTGGTGACTTCATAGATATGTGAACATAGTTTTCTTGGCAGCTATAACAAAATGTTTTTTTGGCAGCTGTTGCAAAAAAATGTTTTTATCACTGGCTTTTTCTGTTTTTTTTTTATTTGTTTTATTGTTTATACTACCGAGGTGGCATTTTCTGGTAGGTCTCCCATTCAAATACAAAAATGAAAGCTATTTTTAGACAAGATTAAAAACATGGAAGATCAATTTCAATTCTTATGAAGGGTATATAGGCCAGTGGTGGGATTCAAAAATTTTCCTAACAGTTCTGTGGGTGTGGCTTGGTGGGCATGGCTTGGTGGGCTGGCAGGGAAAGGTTACTGTAAAATGTGCATTCCCTTCCCACTTCTGGGGAAAGGTTACTGCAAAATCCCATTCCCCCCACCTACCAATCTGCTTTCCAACTCTGTTCCCCTGTTCAGGGCAACAAAAGAAGATCCAGACAATTAGCTGGGACTTGAGAGGCAGAGAATAGATGGGGCAGGGCCAGTCAGAGGTGGTATTTGCTGGTTCATGTGAACTACTCAAAATTTCCACTACCAGTTCTCCAGAACCTGCTGAATACCACCTCTGATATAGGCAAGATTGAATATTCATTGTTGTTGCTGCTGCCCTAAAAAGAAATCAGTATGTTCTGAGACAATTTATCATCACTGAAAGGAAATTCATTCCAGCTTGGCAGAAGCGCTAAAAAGTTATCCTTTGCCACATGCTCTGTTTCATATTATTCAGTGCTATAGGTCTGGCAATTTTCCATCATGCTCACAGTCTTCACCTCCACCATCCCTGCTTCATTGCCACATGATGAAAATTAACATTATGGAAGAAAGAGGAACTTTACTGAGGCAGTGTGCTAGTGAGTGATTAAAATAATGTTTCCTTCCAAGAATTTTTAGAAGTACAAAAAGACTGCTGAAAAACCATGTCCTGTTGCAAATTCAGAGTTGAAGATGCAGGAAATAGCGAAGGACTTTCAGGTGGCTAAATCACAATATATGTTAATAGTCTGCATCTTTTATATGTATAGGCAAATTTATATATTCATAGAGAAGTTAGAGAAGAACTCATTTTCCTCTGGCCTAAGCACCTCCCTTGTGAAATAATAAGCCAGAATACTTCCACGGTGATGACCAATTGTTAACAATGCTGTGAGAAAATTCTGACGGCTGTTCTCAGGACAAATGCACTGCAGTGACAGGAAAGCAAACAGTATTCTGAACAGGAAGTCGAGGGATCTATGTATGGCTTTGGGGATGTGGGAAGCACAGCATGCTCTGTCAAGAGGATACACAGCTATAAACAGGAAGCTCTTAAAGCCCTTGGATGTGCTCAGGAGCTATTAAGATTTCATTGAAGCAGGTGATGGGTGGCTGGAGCTATTCCTTCGCACACATGTATTTTACTGCTCCTAAAACTGGTAACGGAGTTGAATTGTAGAAGTTGGCTATAGGCAGAGGCATAGCAGTAGCACTATACATTGGGGCGTTATGCTGTGTGGTCTCTGGTCAAAGTGAAGGCGCCTGTTAAACTGCCAGCAATTTCTGGGAAATGCTGACTTTCTCTGCTCCTGATCGTACTAAGGAAATCCAGCACGGCTGTTATGAATGGATGCACATTTTGGCACAATGTCTACACATCCTACTGTTCAGATTGAGAGTACTTTTTAAACAGAAAAATGAACGAGAAATATTTGAAATAAAACAGAGAGCCATCCCGCTTACCACAGTTTTAATGCCTGATTCACAAATGCCCCAAGTTACTTCGCACATATCCACACATGTAAATATGAAAGAGATTAACAAAATTACAAAATGGCAGAGTTTGAATGGACTTTGGAGGTTTTCTAGTCCAACCCTCTGCTCAAGCAGGAAGCCCTATTCAAAGGGGGTCAAACTGGCGGCCCGCAGGCCAGAGGCATCATACGTAGGCCATGCCCACCCCAGCTTAATGAATGGGGAAAATATTCAGAAACATCACATGACAGCAACGTGACAATGTGAGTTTGACACCCGTGCCCTATACTATTTCAGACAAATGTTGTCCAATCTCTTCTTTAAAACCTTCATTATTGGAGCCCCCACAACTTCTGAAGGCAAGCTGTTCCACAGGTTAATTTGTTGTCACTGATAGGAAATTTCTCCTTAGTTTTAGATTGGTTCTCTCTTTGATTAGTTTTCATCTATCAATTCTTGTTCTGCCTTTAGGTGCTTTGGAGAATAGATTGACATCCCTCATCTCTGTGACAGCACTGGAAAACATTGGAAGACAGCTATCATGTCTCAAACACTGGAAGACAGCTATCATGTCAATCATATCCTATCATATATATTTGTATGTATGTGTAGAGGCAAATATAGAGGCAAATCACACAGGCTTGATATGAGATCAACAGATCAACATTTGAGATGTGGTGCACAAATGTTCCATGTTATGGTTGCTGAACATTGATCAAGTATTTTCCTTTTTCCTTTTCTTCTCTTCATGAATCCAGTTCAATTCCTAGTGACTTGGATATCTTTAGTTAGGTTTTTTTTTTTTTTTGCAGCCTTAAGTCTCTGGTTTTCCACTGTCTTATTCTGAGATGACTTTTTGGCCTGCCCTACCAGGCTTTTAAATATAATCTTTCTGGCTCACAGTCACAAGAACAGTGAAAAGTGATAATTTGCAGAACAAAACCAGACAAATGGAAGTAATGGAGCCACAATAGGATCATGTGATACTAGTACAAATTTTCATTTTAATCTATTGTAAGCAGCCAAAAATTAATGAAATGGATAAAAAGGAGACTTTTGATGTTTTCTAGGGAAGAAAGGCCACATGTTAATTGGAACTAATGACAGTTTATGCCTGATTGAGCTGATTTCAACCAATTGGTGAAGAATGAATCAGCAATCTCATGAACTATGGGGGAGCAAGAGAGGTCACTTCACCCTCTTTAGAGCAGTATTAATGGAAAAGTCCTTGAAGGAAAGAAAAAAGTAAAGAGAGAGAGAGACACAGAGAGAAAGAGAGAGAGCGCTCTAACAAGCAGGCAAAGTCTCATTCCTTGTTGCTTGGCATGTTGAAATCATCTGTTTTGTTTTTGCAAAATTATGTGATGTTGCACATTCATACATCTGAACTAATTTATCAGTTGGCACACTCTTTTCACAGATCTTTTGCAGCAATATGAGTCTTTAAATACTTAAAAAATTAAAAGGTAAATTCTCCTTTAAGCTGAGACTAACTCTTTTCTTAATCAGCAACATGGAACCTTTTAACTTCTTCCAGTTGTTCTTTTTCCAAATTCCCCACTTAGCCTACCACTCTGGGGTACCCTGAGTCTCCCTCAAAGTCGTAACCTGACTTGCCTCAGTTTTGCTTTAAGACAAGGCAGAATAAATAGATTGAGAAAACCTAGACAAGTCTTTCTGTAACATGATGGTCTTCAAAATTTTAGGGAATGCAATTTCTAGAATCCCCAGACAGCATGACCATTACTTGGGAATTCTGAGAATTATTCTTTCAACATAACTGGAGGGTGCCAAATTGGGAATTGCTGGCCTAAATGGTAATCCTATGTGCATTTTCTTGGCAGCAAATCTTATAATAAATGGGATTTGCTTTTCAAAAACACTTGGGATCAAGCTTCAAAAAAAAAAAAGAACCTTTAAGTCTGCATAGAGGGACTACNCAAGCTTCAAAAAAAAAAAAGAACCTGTAAGTCTGCATAGAGGGACTACACACTGATTATTATTATTTGTTCATTTAAACAATTGTAAGCCACTTTTCAGAACAGAGATTTTCCAGAACCATTTACAACATGCTAAATCATATTAATTTTTCTGGGAGGGGGAACCTAAAACAAGTGTTGTAAATGCAATGTAGCCTTTAGAAATGAAAATTCATGGTATGATTGTACATAAATAATCTTCTTCAGATATTCCAAGAAGAGAGAAGAAACTATTAATTTGGCATAATATAGGAAATAATTTTTCATATAAGTTGTGGAACTTCAAGGGATAGGGCTCCTCGATATCCTAGAAAAAAACTGAAGTTCCAAGTACAAGATGCATTATGTACACAGGAGATAGACCAGTTTGTATATGCTTTCTAATAAACAGAATAACTTTCCTAGATATTGAAAGGAGACAGAAAGGTATATTGTAGAGCTATGATATGGTATGAATCTTCCCTACTGTCTTCCTAGTTCTATTAGAGCATTGTATGGCTTTGGTATACTTTGAAATGTGAACACAGTCACCGATAGATATATTCTGACATTGTGCTAAATGGCTCTGGCTCACTAAACCATATCAAGCAGAACACAGCAAACTCCAAGACCAATAAACACAGACCAAGGCTCCCAACCAATCAGGATGAAGAAAAAACGCATTCTGGCCCAACAAGAGTAGGCTAGCCTCAAATTTAAAACTGAAACGGCTGTGGATAGCCTGACTCCACAGACGAACTCAATACAGAAGCCTGATGATGGCAGATGAGATTCTGTCAAAACGTTCTACAACTTTAAAGCACAACTACAATGGGCATGGGATAATAACCGAAGGAAGCTAAACAGGAATATATATATATATATATATATATATATATAATATATATGTATATATATGTATGTATGTATGTATGTATGTATGTATGTATGATGTATGTATGTATTGTATTAATATATATTATATATATATATATATATATATATATATATATATATATATATATATATATATATATGGATCTTTGGTTATTCGGGTTTTCTCCCGCGTAGAATGGAAGTATCTAGGCAACGTTTCGATGAAGTCTCATTCATCATCTTCAGGCTTGTTTCTTCAGCTCTGTGCTTCTCAGATAATGTGAGCTTGCAGCTGCTTCTTCCTTTTAACTGCTAGTGGGGGTGTGACTTGATTGGGTGGGGTTTGGCTGTGTTCTGATTGGTAGGGGGGTTGGCTGTGTTCTGATTGGCTGGGGGTGTGTTCTGCTTAGGTGGGGGCCTGGCTGTGCTCAGTGTTAGTCTCAGTGCTGGGGGATTTGAGCTGGTGAGCTGTGATCTTGTTGTTTGGCTTCGTGTTCGTGGTCGTGCCACATCTTCATGGTGGGTTTCAGTTTGCTTCTTGTATGGGTCAGAGGGGTTTGAAGTGGGTAGTGGTGCAGCTGCAGTATGGCTTCTGATTCGTGGTCGTACTCCTCTTCTGTGTGGGTGTGAATCTTTTTTCTGCGTGGAAGCGTGGTGGTAGCATCTTGTGTGGCACTTGTGGGTGTGGGTCTGGTGTCATTCTTCATGTTAGGTACTCGTTTATTAATGAGGGCAGGTTTCCAAATGGTTGGTAGGCGGGAGGTATCATCTCATTTATTCATGCTGTGTGGGCGTTTTTCTATCTCTATGGCTTCTCTGATTATTCTTTGTTGAAGTGTTCGGTTTGGCGATGGTTCTGGTATTTTAAAGTCAATTTCATGTCCTGTGGCTTTGAGGTGTTGACCAGGAAGAGGTCAGTTCTTCTTTTTTTTGATTGATTCTTGTGTTCTTCAATGCGTGCACTAATTCTTCTGTTAGTCTTGTCTATGTATGTGGTGGGGCAGGCAGTGCAAGGATTTCATATACTCCTTGGTTTTCTAACCTCGATTTTGTCTTTAGGGTTTCTTAGGATGGTGATATTTTTCTGTTTGTGCAGAATGCTGTTTTAATGTTGTATTTTTGGAGGATCTGGCTGATTTTGTCTGTAGTGCCTTTTATATATGGGAGGAGGGCTTTGCCATTCTCTTGTTCTCTGTCTTGGCTTTTGGTGGCTTTCTTTTTGGATTAGGTGGAATCTTCTATTTTGGGAATCCATTGGCTGTAAGTACATTAGTGGAGGAGTGTAGTTCGGTTTTTAAGTGTTGTTCATACGCTAAAGCATTTTGTTCTGGAGATGAGTTGTCTTGGCTACGGAATTGATCTGTGCTGGGTGGTGGTGTGAAGAGTGCATGTAGATAGCGGTTTGTATGTGTTTTCTCTGGTAGATGGTGTGTCCTAGGGAGCCATTGGATTTTTGTATACTAAGGACATCTAGGAAGGAAGTTGATTTGTTGGCTTCTGTTTCCATAGTGAATTGTATTTTGGGGTGTAGGCTGTTGAGGTGTGTGAGGAAGTTGTTCAGTTTTCTTTCCCGTGTGGCCAGATTATGAAGGTGTCATCTATGTATCTGAGCCATGAGTTTGGTTTGTGATCATATTTTTTCTAGAGCTTGTGTTTCAAAGTGTTCCATGTAGAGGTTTGCGATGACAGGTGAGAGGGGTGATCCCATGGGTGCTCCTTCTATTTGTTTGTATTTTTGACCATTGTAGGTGAAGTATGTATTGGATAGGCAGTGGTTGGTAAGATCTAGGATGTACTTGGGGGGTTTGTATTTGTTTTGGATGGCTGTCAAGGCTTCTTTTATAGGCACTTGGGTGAAGAGGGATATGATATCGAAGCTCACTAGTAGGTCGCTGGTTGTAAGTTTTTGTTTCTTTTATGATCTCAGTGAACTGGAATGAGTTCCTTACCTGTGAGTTGATGGAATTCTGCATAGGTCTGTAATTGTTTGGCGAGAAATTTGGCTAAGTTTCGTAGAGGTGAGCCTATGGAGCTGACTATTGGTCGTAGTGGGGTTCCTTCTTTGTGTATCTTGGGAAGACCATACAGCTTAGGGCATCTGGATGATTTTTCTCTGGGTATGATTCTTGCTGGATTTCTTCGCTGATGGGGGAGGCTTTATTTTGGAATCTGGTGGTTTTTTCTAGGTAGGTGGTAGGGTCAGTGTTTAGGGGTTTGTATGTGGGGTCTTGAGTAGGTTGGTTAACTTGGTTTGGTAGTCAGATTATTCATAACCACTGTTGCATTGCCCTTGTCTGCTGGTAGGATTATTATGCTGTGTCTTCTTTCAGGTTAAGTAGTGGCAGTTTGTTCTTCTTTGGATAAGTTGCTTTTGGGTGTGTGCTATTGCAGAGGATGTTGGTGATTTCGAGTCTGATTCTGTTAGCATCATCAGGGTTGGTTTTGGTCAGCTGGTTTTCAACTCCGCATATGATGGTTTCTGTGGTGATGTGTTTGGGAGCAACAGCAAGTTGAATCCTTTCGAAAGGACATTGGTTTCGGCTTCAGTGAGGATCTTGGTCTGAGATGATTGTGCACTGTTTGTTTCATTGTGGCTGTGAGGGGGAGGAGTTTTTTTGTTTCTGGTGTTGTTGTAGTTTTTCTGAGTTTGTTGGTTGATGTGTCTGTCTTGAAGGTGGTCTGTGTTGTTCAGCTCTCCAGACAAGCAATTGTTTGGATTTGTCCCAAAGTAAGGGGTGAATCCTTGTTGCTTAGTCTGAGGTGTCTGACGGAGGAATCTTTTTGGTGTGAAGTCATTTCTAATAAGGCCAATTCTGTTCTTTTTTAGGAATGCGTTTGGTGGCTGCTGTGTTTGGTGTGGAATTTCATTGGAAGCTTATGGGGATTACATTTGATCTCGGCAGTTTTCGTAGGAAAGGTGAGGTCACATAAACTGGAAGCTCTTTGGAACTTCAAGTTTTTCAAATAAGTCACTGGTCCAGATGGTGGATTTCCCTCCCGTAGAGGTGGCAATATTTGATTTCGCTGAGGTTTTTGCGAGTATTTGTATGTGATTTTTTGGTTATTCGGTGTTTTCTTCCCGCGTAGAATTGGAAGTATCTAGCAACTTTCGATGAAGTCTCATTCATGCATCTTCAGGCTTGTTTTTCTTCTCAGCTCTGTGCTTCTCAGAGTAATGTGAGCTCACATTACTCTGAGAAGCACAGAGGCTGAAAAACACCTGAAGAATTGATGAAATGAGACTCCAATTCTACGCCGGAGAAACCCGAATAACCAAATATATATATATATATATATATATATATATATATATAATATATTATATATATATATAATATATATATATATATATTTATTAATTATTATGGATTCTGGTTATTCGGTTTTCTCGCGCGTAGAATTGGAATATTAGGCAACCTTTCGATGAGTCTCATTCACATTTCAGGCTTGTTTCTTACAGCCTCTGTGCTTCTCAGAGGAATGTGAGCTTGCAGCTGCTTATCTCCTTTTAACTTGCTAGTGGGGGTGTGACTTGATTGGGTGGGGGTTTGGCTGTGTTCTGTTGGTAGGGGGTGGCCTGTGTTCTGATTGGCTGGGGGTGTGTTCTGCTTTAGTGGGGGCCTGGCTGTGCTCAGGTAGTCTTAGTTGCTGGGGAATTTGAGATGGTGAGCTGTGATCTTGTTGTTTGGCTCGAGAAAACCGAATATACCAGAGTCCACATACCAAATAACTCGGGAAAACCTCAGAAAACTATATATATATATATATATATATATAGTATATATACATATATATTTTGTTTGTTTTTTTCAGAGTTTTTCACTGTGTACTTCATGTGTGCTGTTCATCTGTTTCAGGTATTATCCAATATCATATATGTATATGTACAAAAATGTATGGTTTAGTGAGCCAGAGCCCATTTAGTGCGTCAGAATCAATCCATGTCAATCTATTTGTATGTTCAAAGCCAAGATCACCCAAACAATGGAAAGTGGATATGAATCTGCTTCTTTTCAAATCCTATACTACTAGCTTTCATGTCCTATATCTACCACTTTATCATAAATTTTGTAATCCTGTGATCAAACAGCCACTTTAAAAGCTTCGTGTGCAATTCAAACACTGTTGCATCAACCACATTTTTTTTTTCCTGAGGACATGTGGACTTTCCTAACTATGTCCTTTAAAGTCCGCTGCTACCTACAAACATAGATATTTTTGATAATAAGGGGTACAGTCAATGTATTAGGTATCTTATTAAAGAGAAATCGCACCTAGAAGTAAGGAAAATTTTTCTTGACAGTGAACAATTAATCAGTGGAATGGCTTTCCAACCTTCTGGGAGTGTAGGTGCTTCCAATACTGGAAGTTTCAAGCAGAGACTGGACAACTTATATGACTGGGATGGTATAAGGCCATGATTGCAAACCTAATGGCATGCGTGCTACACAGGTGGCATGTAGAGCCATTTGTGCGGGCACGCGAGCCAGCAGGCAAACTTACCTCACTGCTCATGCTGTGCACACTCCCAGGCGTGATTTTTTGGCCTGTTCTGAGGCCCTTTTTTTGGCCTCCCATGAGGCTTGAGGGAAGCTCTGCAGCCTTTGCAGTCTGCAAAATCAGGCTTGTTTCAAATCAAACTTGCTGTATTCCGAAATTACATTTTTATAATAATTTGCCTCATAATCATTGCCGTAATATACCGGAAGGGAACAAAATGTGGCCCATTTTTCACTTTGCAAAGGCTGGAGAGGTTTTTCTCAAGCCTCCGGGAGGCAAAAAGGCTTCAAGACGGGCTGAAAATTAAAGTTGGAGGTGGCGTGCAGGAGGGAGGGGGGATTGTGCTAACACATGCGCAATGGGGGCATGTATAAATTATTTCTCACTAGATAAGAATTTATTTTCCATCTATATAGGGCAATATAATTATTGGCGATATATTATTGCTATATATAATAGCATATAAATTGTTGCGATATATAAATCTATTGGCTATATGATAAATACGCAATAGGTTGTATGCCACACAAATTCCCCATATTTGTCATCTTTTTTTTTCCTATATGCAATTCTTTCATTTTCAATCAACAGGACATTAGTTTAATACCATCAAAGGGATGAAAGAGAAAAATCATGCTTTTAAAAAAAAACAAGGTGGGCAGGAAATGAGAATGAACCTAGGCAAGGCGTGTAAGTTCAGAAATTAAAAAATTGTACTGCACAATATCAAATGTTAGTTTCCTCTTCATTGTGATAGTTACTTTCCGTGGCTGGGGCAGCAATCTTCATTTTTGGTCACTTTCAAATAATTAAAATATTACTTTTGGTGGAAGCAGGTCATTGTACTGACATGCATATGTAGGAGGATTAGTCCACATTCTGTACTACCATACTGTAGAGGTCGAGCAAGCTGATGGCAGTTTGCCCATCCGAACGAGCATCCATGTTTGTTATGCCAGAGATTCAGCCCATTCGAGCAGGAACTGGTAGAGCAAGATTTGTGATAATTGACTGCTGGGAAACTTGTTAAGTCTCACTCTTCCTTTGGGAACTCTATCAGTTGAATGTTTTCCATCAGGTACAATAATAGATATTTATATATTTAGTGTGGGAAAAGAGAACCGAAAACAGACAGGAAAAAAAATATCTGAGGGCGTATAGGCATTTCGTAATTCTCAGAATTATCACCTCGTGGAGATCTCTAGTTTGTTCTACGCTATTGCACGTGTCGGTAGTTCCAAGTTATTAGTTATATCCATCCTGTTAGTTATACCATAATTGGATAAGGCGAGCACTGGCCATTTCATATTAGTGTTGGTGCAAACCAGTTAATAAGGGCAGGCCTATAACGATATATTTAGACCATAGAGAGAATGGGCTACCTGGGACACCATCAATTTGGTCACAAGAATAGTCTGTGCACATGGCTGGGTGATAGAGAAAGGAGAGAAAACAAGATACATACCAAGATATAACCACATGGCAGATCAGACCTGCCCACAAAAACATTTCAGTGGCGGGAAGACTCAGGAATGCAGCTGTCTGCGGATTGCAATGACAACTTGCACATCGCCGCTAGATGGCTACTCATTTAGGGAGGAGCAAATTAGGCAATTGTAAGATGACTTGGAGGTGCGGAGATACTTGAGTCCAATGTAATCTATTGAATCCCATGCATGGATTGTCCACCCTGGACTATGTAGGATAGACAAAGAGGAAGCTAACCACCAGATTGCAAGAACATAAGTCACAAGTTGGACACAGGAGACCCAAACTGATTGATAACCTCACACGGAATGAATAGAACAACACATTCAATTTTGCGCTACAAAGAATTAGTTGATGAGGAGGCACAAAAAACAGATAAGGGAAGTGATTGGAAGCTGGAGAACAGGCCCCACTTGCGTCGTCGAACAGGGAGTGCTGATTTACTACTAACCATAGGAGTCGAGGCAAGTAAGTTGAGCTGGAAGGGCGAGGCAGAAGCAAATGGAACAGCCAACCAATTTAAAAGCTAGCCAGCCAAACTACATACCCAATTAGCATAGGCAAAAAGCTCCCAGCTATAAAACAGGCACCATATAAAATACCACACACAAACACATCACGTCTGTCCAGTAGAAAAAGAAGTCCCTGAAGATGGCAACTGACATCAAGAGCTTAAGGAACAGGTCAACATTGAGCTGACAGATGGCAAAACGTATGCAAACAAGGACACAGCGGACGAGCAAAAATTTCGGGGTGGCTCCATCCTGTATCCGCCTCTCAAAAGTGCCCCAAAATTTGCATAAATAGAATGGAAAAGAACGTAAGGAAGACGTAGGGAGGATGTAGCGGGCGACGTAAAGCGGATGTTCGTAGGAAGCCTACGCGGATGAAAGTTGATGGCACGCGATGACACAGTCTGGCAGTGGGTTCTGGGGAGAATAAGCAAAGCGGAATCCGTAGCCGTGAAGGGGGGGCGGATGTTGTAAGCGGATGACGCGGAATTCATCCACGGACAGCCTATAGAAAGCAAAGCGGATGCAATAGTGGATGTATAGCGGATGCAAAGCATTCACATGTGCATGCGGGAGGAATGGAATTGGCGACAAGCTCCATGCAATAAAAAGGATGCAAGCTCGCAAGCAGTCACCATTTCAGAGGAAAGACTGCCTGCCCTGAGACGAATCTTGAGAGAAACACCATTGGGAAGAAGAGAGAAGCCTGTGCATACTCCTGCACGATTGCCTGGCAAGAAAGGACAGAACCACCATCCGACCCTGCCCTGGCACTGACATCTGAGCAATTGCTGGTCTGCTGGTTGTGGGTGTGGTGCTCCTGTGTTGCTTGCTGGCTGGCTGCTTCCTCTGGCTGCTTCAGGTGCTGCTGGTGCTGCTGATGGTGCTTGCTGGTTGATCTGTGGCTTCTCCTCTGTCGGCGTGCTCTTGGTGCTGCTGCGTACTGCTGGGTGCTTTTCTCCTGCTCGGTGCTCTCTCCTGCTGCTGTGTTGGTCGCTGTTCTCGCTTCTGCTGCGCTGTGGTTGGACCAGCCTCCAAGGCCTCAGAGCCCTGCTGGGCTGAAGGCCCTGAAGGCCCCTGCATGAGAAGAGGATAGAGGCAAGGCATAGGCGTATGAAGGGAGTAAGAAACAGTACTACTAGGCTCCATATTTCCAAGGGACGCAATTGAGGAAGGAGGTGCTGGAATGGCTGAAGGAGAACAGATAACTTGTTGGAGAAGGGCCAGCAGGCTCTTATTCGGCAGCACCTAAAGAGAAAGAAGCGGCAGCTTGGGGAGAGAAGGCGGAGAGGCTGGGCTTACACTTTCAGAATGGTCCTCCTGGGGTGGTGGATAGCACATGCTTCACCCACCACTCGGTAATGGCCATAGTCTCGCTACCTGAAAGAAATCCGGGCAGGCCTGTGGGTCAGCTCACTGACCCGGTGTAAGACCTACGAGTCAGTGAGGCCCAAGTGCAGCTTCCTGGAGGGTGAGGTCTGCCACCGAGGGCAGCCCCTCTGTCGACGCTCATCCTTCCCTCAGCCACAGCCCACAAGAGAGCCACTCTCCTCTTCCAGCCAGGAGACAGCTTGGAGCCTGGTCCAGCCGCAGGGTGTCTTGGAGAGGCCCCACAAACAGAGACCGCTCCGCAGCGGACAGGAAGGACTGGACAGATCCCTGTCTCAGACTTGGGAAGATAGTATATGGCAGCCACCAGACGACCACCCAGCACCCACACCCCCAGCTCCACCTCCGGCCAGCAGAAACAGGCTAGAGAGGTCAGTATCCGGCAGGGCACAGGGAGCCATACGTCCTCCTTGGCGATCAGTTCGTGACACAGATCAACAGCCAGCACAGAAATGTTCCTCTTCCCGCTTGGTCCACTTCAACATACCTCGAAGATCGCTGCTGTCGGAACGCTAAGGGCCTTCATCACCCTACGTGAGCCAGACCCTCATGGACATGCCCAGAGGCCGCAGTACCAGGTGATGAGGAGGAGAGGATCGACGCTCTTCTGCACCACCCTCCAGGCCCATCTGAACTGCTCCTACCCACTCCAGGTCTGCTCCTGCCACCCTCACCAGACGATGTCACAGCCCTTCCACGGATTTCAACAGCCCTCACCTACCAAGGCTACCACTACGCAGGGACTTCCCACAGCAGAGGCAGACCCTTCCCAGTCCAGGCCCAGGTTCCTTGGATGCGACAGACGCCAGACGCTCACCTCACCCAGCTTGCAGCATCCACCAGCCCCACTACACTCCTAGCTTCCTACCACCCAGCAGCCAAGCCCGTCAATGGACCAATCTGTCATCAGTCTATGGACCTCACATCCCAGGTACTTGATTGAAGGGTCTCTCAACCTTAACCAGGACTGAGTCAGCTCTCTGAGAGCTTCCTGACACAGTATACGACCATCCCTGTTGTACTTCTCGGGCAGCACCTCAATGGCGACCCAGACCAGACTCCAGCAACAGCCTACTCCACAGTCCGCTGGCCCTTTACATCTGCGACATGGCATAGCCTCAGAGTGACTGAGAAAGTGTCAGAGACTGGCTTGTTACCATTTCACTTTAAGTCTTTCGGCTTAAGAGCCAGGACTTATATGGTTCATTTTAGTGATTTTGTAATAAACAGTCATAAGTTGTGGTTAGTTAAAAAGAGATTATCTTTGTTTCACACACTTGGTTCATTTTTGTTTTTTACTTAATAAAGCTGTTGGAAAACTTTTGAAAAAATGGTTAAGCCATTGCATGCTTTGGGATAGGTAAGGATAGCTGTGGGATGGTAGGATAGCTTGGGGATAGATAAACCTCCACTCGCAAGCATAGTGGGACTGATGGTCCATCCTCCCAGCTGCCACACGATATGGCCCTCTTTTTATCATTACAATATTAATCATTGATCAACAATTTCAACATAAACAAAGCTCTTTATTGAGCCCTGTTCATTGTAGGGCCACTCAACAACATACATTGGCCACAATCTCATACAGTGTTATGAGACAGGCTCAGAAGCATCCATAAACATCTACATCCTGTTTTCGCCACTCCACTCGCTCCAGCTGGGGAGTTGCCACCAGTGTTTCACGGAGGTTGCGCTTGCTTCTTCCCTTCATCACATGAGCTCTGTTGGGCCTTGCAACATCCACAGTGGTCTATCAGGTTTTGTCCTTGGCCTCCATTCACCAGGCTCCATGTCCCATTGCCTTGTGACTGGTCCACAAGCTGTTCTGCAACATTCCTGGGTAGCGGGTACGCATGAGATTGTGCAGGATGCAGCAAGCTTCCACGGTGCTCCTCACAGTCCTGCGGTGATGCTGCATGGTGGTGAGACAGTCACCTGGAACCTGTTGGCCAGGATGCCAAAAGGCGTTCTCCCACCACCCCGCCTTGCCCTGGACAGCCTGTAGTTGAAGATCCTCTCTTCACGGGTGAAGGTATCTTGAACTGTGGGGCTTCATGAGGTAAGGTTCTGAGGGAGAGGCGTCATCACCCATGATGAAGTAGGGCACATCTTGGTGTGTCTTGGGTAGGGGTCTGGATCTGGAAAACCCATCGATGAGGTTGCATTCCAGCCCCATCCTTGAGGTCACTGGTGTGTATACTGGGCATCTGAAAGCTGACCCGTTGCCTAAGCATCGATGTATGATAACTTGTAGTCAGCATCGACCATGGCAAAGAGGATGAATGCTAAGAAGCCCTTGTAGTTGTAATAATGGACCCTGACTTGGCTGGAGCTTTGCAGGCCAACTGTGCTTGCCATCTATGGCTCCAACGTTGTGGGAAATTCCACCTCTTGATACCACTGCCTTGCAACTTCCTCCAGCTTCTTTCGTGATGGGACAACTGGAGGAGCTCCTCCTTGTATTCTTCGATGATGGTCTGCACCACTTTCTGCGCACAATGCTGATGGTGTTGTGTGGCACCCTCTTAGGCATACTGCATGTTTCTGTATGTGTCCCAGAGGCCAGGTGCGCAGGGTCATGCCACTTCAGTCCAGAGTTCCAGGCTGGGACAGAAGTTGGTGTTTTCCTTGGTCAACCTGTGGTCTCAGAGCGCTCCTCACTATCGTCAAACATGGCTGGATGGCATCCTCATGAAGTGCTGGGATGCACGAGTGTCTTCATTCCTCAGTCTCCACCATCAGCTTGTCATAGAGTCCAACATGTCCGCTCTCTCCCAAACATCGATCGGGACCCATACCAGCTCTTGGACGTCTCCTTCTCCTTGCGTAGTAAAAGGTGAAATAGTCTGAAACAGGGCTTGATTCTGGTGTTGAATGATCGCAGCTTGCCAAAAGGATGTGCGATGATCCATGGTGTTGAGAATCAATTGGATGATGTGGAAGAGGCAAGACCAAGGCTGAAGAGGTCTGCACACCAACGGCTGCTGGACTGATACGTGAGAGCCCAGGTGATTTCCTTCTCCTTTTTTAGGAAATTATCATTTTTCTGCTAGGTGTCCTCTCCCCATACTCTTTAGAATCCTCCAGGCATCTAATATCCAAGATACGTCCTAGATACAACATGTTTTGTCCATTTTAATGCTTTATATACCGAGCTGCATCCGCTTGCATCCTTTCTATTACGTGCTACTACGCTGTGTGGAGTTCCAAGCGTACCTTTCGCTTCCTCTCGCTCTTTCCGTTTTCTGCTGGAGCAGATGTGAGTTAGAGCCGATGCCCAGAGGATGCTGAGAGGATACAGTGGATGTGTAAGGATTGACAATGGACTGTAGAACGTTTGTTGCCCGTATGTGTCGGCAGATGTAGATCGTACGCGTTCGGAAAGTTCATTCCACTTCAAAAGTTTTGTGCAGCTCAAAACTTTTTGGAACAGATGAAACACAAGTAGAACGGATGCTCGAGAGAGGATAGAGCGTAATGAAAGACTATTACGCAGTGAGTACACAAACGAATGCATTGCGTTTTCCAGTTGCGTTTTCCAATGGATGGCAAGCGTTTTTCTCCGTTTTACATCCTCTTTGCATCCGTTGGTGCAGTGTGACATGGCTTTAGAAGACAAAACTTCTTGTCACTGTGACCCACCCAGATTGGATCCTGCAACATTATCCTGGGGCAAATATATTCTCCTTCATTCATGCGACATCAGGTCTCACTTAGAGAATTCAAACCCTACTGAGAGTGGCATAAATATTAAGCCTATGTGGTAAATATGAATTGGCTGGAATCCACCTTAATGAGGTGTTGATCTGCAGAAGTGAGTCCTGCGGTATTCATATGATAAAGATCATATGATCACCGAGTCTTCTGGTGACAGATTGCTCCTCTTTGATGAAGGTCTAAGGTGAAGCCAATCTTCCTTGATCAGCTGTGTTCCTTTTATCATGGAAGATTGTGTATCTGTGCATGTTCAGGTAGGCCCAAGAGCCCCTGTTATCAATCCATTTGGAGTGGTAAGCTCATTCTTTTCCATTGATCAGAAACGGGTTCAAAGAGGTGGTTCCAGCTGAAGTGCCAATAAACCAAGAGCCTTTCAAAGAGTTTCCCCAGTTCATGATCCTGTGTGTTGTTTAAATGTCAGTTCAGAGCTACGTTCTTATTCTTACTCTTGTCTTCTATAGGCAGTCCTCAACTTACCATGGTTCATTTAGTGACTGTTCAAAGTTAAAACTTCACTGAAAAAAGTGGCTTATGATTGTTTTCTGTACTTACGACTATCACAGCATCCATGATGGTCACGTGATGAAAATTCAGAAGCTTGGTAACTGACTCATATTTATGACCGCTGCTGCATCCAGGGGTCATGTGATCCCCTTCTGTGACCTGCTGGCAAGCAAAATCAATGGGGAAACCAGTTTCACTTAAGAACCATGTTATTAATTTACCAACTGCAGTGATTCACTTAACAACTGTGACAAGAAAAGTCATAAAATGGGGTAAAACTCATTTTACAAATATTTCACGTAGCAACAGAAATTGTGGGCTCAATTTTGGTCCTAAGTTGATAATTACTTGTATATCTTGTTCTCAGCTGCCTTTGCCTTTCCTGCCTGCCAGGCTTTATTTTACATCTCGGCCATCCATTTGAAAGATATGTGACAAAAGATACACCATAAACAGCATAGCAATGGCAGATCAGACTCTTTTAAAAGCCCATTAGCTGGCCTCAAGTGTAAATATGCAATCATTTTTTATCAGGGGGCACCAAACAATGTTTTGTTTGATATACCTATATATTTTTTTCTTTGAGAGAAAGGCATACTTGTCATATTTCTGTCTGCTTGCTTCTGACAGGAAGTAGAAATGTCACTTATAAAAATAGCCTTCCTTAAGGTAATTCACATTTCCTGCTAAGAAGCAAAAATAAAATTAATTGGAAATGATGCTTACTTTTTGCATAATCTTTGTCCTAGAAATGAAACAGGATAACCATGCATGAATTTCTGACATCATCTAAAAGTGAAAAATGAAACAAAATTGGCAGTATGATCTAAGAAATCTGCAGATCAAATTTCACCAATCAAGCTTCATAATCAAGAGCTCAAACAAGGACCGATTCCTTTGCAATTTCCACAGTTTCCCATCAATAATCAAATTCAAAGGTTTCCAGGCAAGGATGTAAAAGAGTTCTCTACTCCTCTACTCATTGCAGAGTATTTTATGCCATCAGCTTTTAAATTCTAGACCTAGAAAATCTAGAACTTGGCCACCTTTGGTCTGATCTAAGTATTGGATATAAAATCATACATTGCAATGTCCTTCCTGTCAATGAATACTTCAGCTTCAACCATAACAATACAAGAGAACACAATAGATACAAACTCAAGGTAAACTGCACCAAACTTGATTGCAGGAAATACAACTTCAGCAACAGAGTGGTCANACTTTAACCTTCGTCTTTCTACAATTGACCTCAACCCTTTCCTAAGAGGTCTGTAGGGGGCATGCATAAGCGCACCAATGTGCCTATCATCCCTGCCCTATTGTTTCTTTTTATTTTTCTTATATGTATCCATTTCATGTATTCATAACTATGTTTATACTTATACCTATTATCTTGTGAGCGATTGACAAATCAAATCAAATGAAATAAATAAATAAATAAAAATTGGCACACTATATTTTAGAATATAACTTTCAGAGTCATTGTTATAGGTTATCCTTAATAAGTGAGATTAAAGTAATGGCTAGGAATTTATGAGAAATGTGTTTGGTTTGGATTGGAACATTAACTTACAAAGTTAACTTTTTCTGAAACTATACAAAAAATCAACACAGTTCTGCTCTAATATTTGCCCTTTTTTGAATTTTACAAAAATGCATATGAAGTACATGAAAGGGTATACACAAAATATTAAATAATTAAAATATATATCAAGGTGCATTCGAGTAAAAGAATATTCACAGAACTGTCTACAATATATTACAATAAATAAAACACACCCACCCACACAAAAATATGGAAACATTGTTAACATCATGAAAAATATGCTCATAATTGTAGTTTTTTCTATAGCTTTTTTAAAAATTTACAAACAAATGTAGAAATTGGATAAAATGAACTTCATTTTATAATTAAGGACAAAGTGAGTAAATCAAAACTGATAAGAGTTATCCATCTCCACCACTGAGGTAAAAGTTCGAGACAGTGTGAGTTAATAGTATTCAGAAATCCATTCGTGAAAATGGAGTCCTCATTCTGAGTGCAGTCCAGAGGGCACAATATCAATTGCAGATAGACTGAAGATGTGGGTTCTTGAACCTGGAGAACAAATAACAAACTAAACTATTTTTCAACATGGTTCACTCTTGAAATCACATATGCATACTTATGGTGTAAAAAGTCAGGAAGGTGATGAGACAAGAACAAAATAGAAGAAAGTTTTATCTACAGATGCCAACAGCTCTCCTCCCTCCCTCCTTCCTTCCCTCCTCACAACCCCCACCCCCTCACAAACACACATGCTGAGGTTCAGGTTTTAGGAAAAATTAAGTCTTAGGAATCCAAACTTGATGGCAGAAAATACGACTTCAGCAACAGAGTGGTCAAGGCCTGGAATCCACGACCTGATTCTGTTGTTACATCCTCTAACCTCCACTCCTTTAACTCAAAGTATCCACTAATTTCCGCTACCGGTTCTCCAGAACTAGTCAGAACCTGCTGAATACCATCTCTGGCATAGGTGCACCATCATGCCTACCATCCCTGTCCTATTGTCCCCATTTATTCATACCTATTTCCTGTACTCTTACTCATGTTTATATTTATACCTATTGTCTTGTAATCAATTATCAAATCAAATCAATCAATAAATAAATATAAAAGCTACGATTCCAAGTTTATCAAGAGGTATTGCCTGCAGTTGTATTGAAGAAACATTTCACGGATGAAGAATGCCTGGTAGAGTTTTACAAGAGTACCTGGGCTTTGTTTTTGTGCTTTCCGCATGATGAAGAGGCATGAGTTGAACACAGCTGCCGCTTGATTAATATTTGCCAGTAGTCATGGCATATATAGCCCTTTTTATAATAATCATCCCATGCCTACAGCAAAAGAGAGGATTCAACAGATACTTTAATAGAACCAATTTGTATCATTTTTGTTTCCAGAGCCAGAGGGAGTAAAAATCTGGCTAAAGTAAGCAGCCCTTATTTTGTATTGTTTTTGTACTTAGCTATGTGCAGGTAGTCAGAAAAACACCACTGGAGATTAAAAGGCTTAATATCTGGCAGAGTAGCACATTCAGATATATCTTTCAGCAATCAGTAACTAGAATATTTGCAAGCAGAGATGACAAGTTTCTTAATAAAGCTAAGATTTTTGCAACTTTTCTTTCATGAAAGGGTTGTTGTTTTTTCAGGAAAAGTTCTACATTATACTTAAGCCCCATCTTGGTTTTTTAGAATCTTCAGAAGTTCAAACGTCTTTCAGATTTCAGCACACTCAGATCCAGAAGAGTTCTGCCATAAATCCTGCTGTGAACAAAATTTCATTTTTTCCCACACAAATGTTTTAGATATTTATAAAGAAACAGTTGAACAAGACTGTTACGTAGGTGAGTTACGTAGGCTACTGATGTCATATCATCAGCAGACTTTTTTTCCCTCAGGAGTAATAGCAATTTTTGAAAATAAATGTAGTGAAATTGTAACATATTGCTTTGGTATGCATATTTTTAGTTCTTTGTTTCTTTGATTGTCTGATATCTTACTTTTTCTTCAAATGCCCAAGAAAGCCCATCACCTAAAATGAAATCCAACTGTTTTCATTTTATTTTTGCAACAATCTTTTTGAGGTATATTCGGATGAGAAGGAGAGTCTGATCTAAAGTCACCCCAGAAGTTTTAATGAATGAGTATAGATTCAAATCTGGATTTCTCCAGTCCTAATTCATATCCACTAAATATATTGTCAATTTGTATACTAGATGCATACATCTGATTCATATTTTCAGAATATATAGAGATTTAGCAATTTGCAGCTTTTAAACCAAGAATCTTTCCCCCAGTCCACAAATCCCACAGGAACAGTCAACTCTGGAAGAAAACAAAGCTGCTTTTAAAGCCCATGTCACACTGCCCAACGGATGCAAAAAGGACACAGCGGACGAGAAAAATGTTCCATCTGTTGCTATCAGCTCTCAAAAGGGGCAAAAATTTGCATAACCAGAGCAGATAACACGGACGCGGGGAGGACGCAGGGTTATGCAGACGCGGTAATATGCGGAATGGAGACGCCCAGCGGTGGAAGTGGATGGCATCCGGCATGGCTTCCAGGGGCCTGCAGCAAAGCGGGGACGCGGAACGGACGTATAGCGAGGATGCAGACGGATGAACAGCGGACGAGAAAGCGGAGTGCAGTGGAGTTGCACAGGTGGGAAGCCTTAAATTGGATGCCTGGGTGTTATATTGCGCACGCGCGAGTAGCATTCCATCACCCCGGGATATACGGGAAGCAGGCTTGGAAGCAGTTCGCCATTCAGAGGACAAGACCTGCTGCCGGATGGATTGGCTGCCTTTGCCTGCCCGCCTTGCCTGCCAGCCCTTCCTTGTCGCACCTTGCTGCCGAGTCTCCCTGCCAGCCTGGCTGCCACCTGCCTGCAAGCCTTGGTGCTGCCGCCTGCCAGCCCCTGGCTGCCAGGCCTGGACTTCTGCCTGCCTTCCCTTCCCCATGCCCCGCCTCGCTGACACATTCCTCTGTCATTCCCACCTACTCGCCTTACCGCTGCTCAGCGCCTGCTGCTTCGCCGTGCGTCCGTCACACAGCTTGCTTGGCACACTGCCCTCCCTGCAAGCCTTCCTGTCCCGTATTCGCTGCTATCCCTCCTATCTCAAACATCCCTCCCTAGCAGCCACACACACAAACCATACGGGAAGCACAGCAAGCCTCAGCCATCTGCTGGCCAGCCCTGGCAAGGAGGAACAGCGGCTACGCATCGCCACCCGCCTGGCCGCTCACTCTGGTGGGCCGCTTGGGGCTTCTGCAGACACGGGGCTCGCTCTTCCTGGGCTGGCGCTTCTTCTGCTTCTGCAACCTTCCAAGAACACGATGTATACTGCTGACAACAACATGCTACTCTCTCATGCACACACAATCTACTGTTCTCTACACTCTCCTATGGACTGACCTTAGCGACCAAGAGGAGTTCCAGAGACTCATTTTTGTTTTAGTAGCCTTCTTGTTAATGAAGTCTATTATGATTCACACACCTTGCTTCATTTTCTTTGTTTTTTAATAAAGTCTGTTGAAACTTTTAGGAAATGTTGTAAGCCTTGCATGCTTGTGGCGATGGTAAGATAGCTTTTTAGGATGTGTAGGATACCTGGTTGGAGGGTAAAGCTTTAACCTCGCGTTATATATTAGCGATAGTATCAGTGGGTGGTATGGATATAAACCTCCTACTGTGCAATGCATAGTTGGGGACATGTTATGGTTCCACGCGCTCCCTAAGCTGCCACACATGAATTATTGGCCCTTCATTTATTCTTCATATAATTAACAATAATATCCACGATTCACAATCAACATAAACAAACTCTTTGATTACTGCCTGTTCATGCTGTGGAGCATCCCAAACAACAAGCACAACTCATCCAGTGCTATGAGACAGGCTAAGGCAAGCCATCCATAAAGCATCTACCATCCTGTTTTGCCACTCCACTGCCTCCAGCTGCGGAGTTGCACAGTTGTTTCAGGAGGTTGCGCTTGTTGCTCCCTTTCAGATGGCTCTGTATGGGGCCTTGCAACATCTCACAGTGTTCATCAGGTTTTGCCTTGGCCTCCATTCCCACTTCAGGTCCCATTGCTTTACCCACATAGCCTTGCAAGACTTCGTATGTATGATGAGATTCACAACTTCTTGCAGACAAGCGTGGTGCTCCAGTTCAGGATGCGCCAACTTCATGGTCTACTCCGCGCCTCTATGATCTGCAGTGGTGGTGAGAAGACCTGGTAACCTGTTGGCCCGAGAATGCCATACAAGGCCGCTTCTCCACCACCCCGTCCTTGTCCCTTAGACAGTCCTTGTAGTCATGAAGATCCTCTCTTCACGGGTGAATGGTATTTGGAGGACTTGTGGGGCTTCTATGAGGTAGGTCTGAGGGAGAAGGCGTCAGTCCCCAAGATAAGTAGGGCACATCTTTGCTTGGGTCATTTGGGAGGTCAGCGGTCTGGATCTGGCAAGAAACCCCATGTGAGGTTTGTTGCTTCCAGCCCACTGCGGCTCGAGTCACTGGATGTTGTAATGAGTTGCTGGGCAGTCTGATAGATGTGAGCCGTTGCCAAGCATCGATGTTAATGATTGAACTTGTAGTCGCATCGACCATGGGCAAGAGGATGATGCTAAGAAGCCCTTGTGAGTGAATATGCTGGACTCCGACTGTGGCGTCGCATGCGTTGGCAGGCCCACCGTGTCTTGCCATTATGGCTCCAATCGTGTGTGGGGGAAGTTTCGCACTCTCCTGATACCACTGCCTCTGCTTTAACTGCTCCTTCCTCAGCTTCTTCATCAGGATGGGGACTATCTGGAGGAGCTCCTCTTCTTGAGTTCCTTCGATGATGGGTGCTTCTGCAAGCGCCTTCTTCTCTTGACCACAAGCGGATGGTTGTGTGGCACCCCTCATTGCGCGCTAGCTGCATGGTTTCTGGTAGTGTGGTCCCGCAGAGGCCAGGTGCGCGCAGGAGTTCAGTGCACCTTGACCGTCCAGGGTTCAGGCTGGGCAGAAGTTGGTGTTGTTCCTGGTCAACACTGTTTCTGGGTCAGGACGTCTGCTTCACTGTATCTCGTCAAACATGGCTGGAGCATCCTCATGAATGTTGCTGGGGATATGTGCGAGTGTCTTCGCATCCTCAGCTCCCCCACCGGAAGCTTAGTAACTTGTTGTACAGTTTCTCCGTCCTCTGCTCTTCTGGTGAACTATGACCCAGACTTTTTTTGGGTGGCCTCCTTTTCTTCCCGTAGTAGAGTTCACAGAGAGCCGTAGATGGTTTCCACGTTGAGCAGAAGGATGTGGCTGCCGAAAGACTTTGTCATAATCCACCGTGGTTGGGCGGCGCTGTCACAATCTTTAACTGAGCATCTATCTTTGTGAGTCTAAGACGGAAGGATCAGTATGAAGCTGCAGAGGTACCATGCATGGCTGTCGTTCTGAAAGTGAGATGCAGGCGATGTTGCTCCCCCTTTTGTATAGGCCACGCTATATCTGTCCCTTTTGCATCCTCTCAGGCATCCTCTCAGGCATCTATCCATAAATCGCAGATAGTATCCCCTCTCCCGAACGTTTTTTCAGTTTTAACACTGCTTTGCTTTCCCGTTTGCTTTGGCATCCTTTCTCGCACCCATTTTCTGCATCTCCGCCTTCATTCTCTCTCTGTTCTCCAGCGATCCGTTTCGCTCTCCTCCCTGCAACTTTCTGCACGCTGGGATGCGGAGTTGCACCTCGGCGGATGCACAGTCATATTGTCCTAACGGAGTATAGCGATGTGTAACGGCAACAATGTCGTAGCGGGATGCCGTACACGGGCATGCGTAGACGGTTAAAGCCGTAGCGGATCAGGACAGGGACCGAACTGCGATACATTTCCACACAAAACGTTTTGAGGACCCAGCCCAAACTTTTGGAGCGGTATGAAACATGCAGTATAAACAGTGCATGCTGTACGGATAGAGAGGAAGCAAATGGAGCAGTGAGCTAATCGCGCATTTTCGAATTGGATGCAAGCTTTTTGTCTCTTTTACATCCTCTTTGCAGTCGTATGGTTTCAGTTTTATCTATTCTTAATCTATCAGAGCCTCTTGCACGAATTTTCTTTGCCATGTGGCTGATATGATCTTCTTTTGTTCGTGTTTTGTATATATTTCAAAGTGCGTGCACAACTCCATAACTGGTACATTTTTTTAGAGAAGTTGGCAGAGAGCGTGGAGCTGCGCTGGGTGTGGATGGCCGATGGGAAGCTGCTGCAGGCCTTTGACCGGTTGGCCAATGATAGGAGCTTGGGTGTGGGGAGCTGGAAGGAGTGCAAACTTTCTGGAATTGAGGAGTATATGAGGTGTCCGCCATTCAGCCGTACAATTGACAAGTGCATGGTTCAGGGTGGCAATAAGTGGACAGGACAAGCATGTGTGCTGGCTGGAGGGGGAAACAGGTGGAGACAGAGGACAACAGCAGTAAAAGCCATGAAAGATATTCCATGAGTGTGTTAGTGAGTAGAGACAGTGCCG
>BHFT01008793.1:0-62380 GCA_004320025.1 Laticauda laticaudata
CGTGTTATCCGCTCCGGTTATGCAAATTTTTGCCCCTTTTAAGAGCAGATAACGGATGGAACATTTTTCTCGTCTGCTGTGTCCTTTTTGCATCCGTTGGCAGTGGGCTTAAGATGCTCTGTATTCCACCTCATTCAGCTTCACCTCCTGGTGTTGAATTGAAAGGATCAGAAGAATTAAAAGTTATAGCAAAGAGTTACTATACCTGACTTTTTGAAAGCTTTAAACCAGGGGTCTTCAGACTTGGCAAGTTGAAGACTTGTGGACTTCAACTCCCAGAATTCCTCCTCCAGTCATGTTAGCTCAGGAATTCTGGGAGTTGAAATCCACAAGTCTTAAACTTGTGAAGGCCCTGGCTTCAAACACACACCTTGTTAAAACAGGTTTTAAATGATTGTCCTAGTTTTGATTCTAAAATGTATGGGTTTAACTTCAGTTTTATGTCTCAGTGGAAACCAGTGAGACCTCCATAGTTGATAATGCATGTATAGGAAAAAAGGAAGGGAGGAAAGAAGGAAGAAGGAATGGAGGGAGGGAGGGAAGGAGGGAGGAGAGAATGAAAGAAAGAAGGAGGTAAGGAGTATCTATATTAGCCAGCTGGAAGACATGCTGCAGAAGGCAACATGCCTTTTATTTTACTGATAAATTCAGAAAGATCCACCCTTATACCATACCTGCTTATTCAAAAGGAATCCTTCAGAAAAACAAGATATATTTCCATATAGTGATGGAATCTACATCTGGAGAAGGAATGGAAAGAATGTTAGCAATATGTCTAGAGGGATTCTCAATCATCCAGCCAAAGTTGTCTCCAAGGTGCTTTTTCAAGTGTCTATGATACCTATGGTCCTATCTTTCCATCCCCTTACCATCCAGTCACAACTGATGAAGCTTCTTGGATGAGAAGCTAAATTACTTCCTCTTCCTCCTCCACATTCTTCTTCTCCTCCTCCCCCTCTCTTCCTCCTCCTCCTCCTTCTTCCTCAAGGAAAAACAGTCTTGTTCCTTTAAAAAAAAAACAGTATAAGACAATGTTGACAATTGCTCCACATCTGTTTCTTCACAGATAAAAGGCTGCTTCCAACTAATTAGCTCCGAAAGAAAGAACCTTGCCAAGTTGTTGTTCAAAGCTGCCAAAAGCCCACAGATAAGAAAATAGTTACAAGAGTTTTCAAACACTAACTATAATGTCCAAGAGACTAAGTTTCAGAGCATCTTTGCTTTCTGCAAAGAACGCTTCTTCAAACCTGGCTGTTATTCTCTTGAGGGAGGGGCCATTACCTTGCAGCCTTACTCCCAAGTCGCCCGTGCTGCTGTAACTGTTCTTTCCTCTGAGCAATCCTTTGTGCATGTGCACTTGGCACAAGCTCCTTGGGAACCTCCTCATCACTGCTGCCAGCCCCCACAATCACTGAAGGCAGCAGCCCACTCCCTAATGGTCCTGGTTCCTCATCTGAGTCCTCAGTCTCCTCAGCCATCTGCACCTGCTGCCGGCTAACCACAACATCATCTGAGAAGCTTCTTTAGCTCTAGAGTTGAAGCTCCACGGTTCCAGATGAGAAGCAAAACTTTTTCAAAGAAAAAACCACCTTTAGGACTACCAGAAACTTGGTGCTTCTAACCGGGGGTGGGATTCTACCAGTTTGCACCTATTTGCTAGAACCAGTTATAAACATTATAAGCAATTCAGAGAACCGGTTGTTAGAAGAAATTACTGGCCTAATCCTGTAAGGAAGGCAGGAAGGAAACATTCTGGTGTTGCTTACAGAAACTGCCTCTCCATTAACCTTTATTACATTCTTGGCAGGATGAGACTTCCTGTTTCAGGAACTTCTCTGGAGTTTTTTCCCCCTCCTTTGCTGGTACTTTGCTGGTGTGGAGGGATCATTCAAAGTTACAATGGCACTGAAGAAAGTGACTTATGACCCTTTTTTACACTTACAACTGTTGCAGCATCCCCACAGTCATGAGAGGCCAGGCAAGAAGATGTGTGCCTCAATGTGAGTGATATTGAGTTGGCCACACCCAGCCAATAATATGATCAGCCAATAATATGATCAGCAAGCAACCCAGTCACATGACCACCAAGCCATGCCCACCACCTAAGCCAGGCCCACAGAACCAGTTGTTAAAAATTTTGAATCCCACCCCTGCTTCTAACCACCTGCACAGATGAATCATTCATCCACAGAGGTGTATAAAACCACAAATAATTTTAGATGTAAGCCATATTTTAGAATGAAACAACTTCATGTGGAAAAGAAAGCAAGGGAGATGCAGAATGAGGAAGAAGGAAGTAGAGATCCATTGGAGAAAGGGCCAAATTCTTAAGTCCATTACTAACTGGTGTAAGTCAATGGTACTCAACCAATGATACCCCAGGTGACAGTCCTAACTCATTTAGATGGGAAGAACAAATCAGAGGAAATTTACTACCTGTTTCTATAGGGAGTTCTCTACTTACAACAGTTTGTTTAGTTGCTGTTCAATGTGACTTGTTTTGACACAAAGCAAGTAGAGCCATAACATTTTGGCCGCAATATTCCCCACGATCACCAGATGGCAGGAAAGAGAAGTTTCTGTCTCCACTGCCATTTAGTGTCCATCTGGACTTTGCTGTTCAGCAATTTAGCAAGTTAAATATTAAATAGACTACGCTGCCTTAAATTCTTGATCTAAATTGTAAAATCGGCTCTATACCAGATTAACTATGGAATTTAAAAGAATAGGGCTGAATCAGACAATTTAGGATTGTCCTCTCATTATATGGAAAAGATTCAATTATAGAAAACCCAACCTTCCCATCATTCATCTCCCAGTTTTGTATCTGGAGTGAAATTAATGCCAAATTCCTTTGTTCTTTTATTATTGTAATTTATTTTGTTATTATTTTCTTTTATTATTTTATTGCTTTATTTTACTGATTTATTTTATTTTACCATGTTATTTTATTCCTATTTTATTTTATTTTACTTTTTCATTTTATTTATTTTACCATTTCATTTTATTTTTTGATTTATTACTTTTATTTTTTTATTTATTTTAGTATTTTTTAAATGTAATTTGATTTTAATTTTATGATTTTACTTCTTTATTTTTTGTTTCATAATATTACTGTTTTATTTTATTACAATTTTATTTTGTTTTATTATTTTACTTCTATATTTTTTATTTTTATCATTTTACTTCTTTTTTATTATTTTACTGTGTATTTTGTTCCTATTTTATTTTTATTATTTCACTCATTTTATCTCACTTATGTTTCGATTTTTTTCTAGATTATTACTCTTTTACTTTTATTATTTTACTTTATTTTTATTATTTTACTCATTTTATTTTATTTATTTTATGATTTTATTTTATTACTATTTCATTTTTAATATTTTACTATTTTATTTCATTTTTAATATTTTACTATTTTATTCCATTTTATTATATTTTATTCATTTTTAAAACGTTGAGAGAGAAGGGCAACGTCCTTTTTTTTTAAAAAAAATCGCGCGTTCTCGCGCCCGAGGAGTTCCTGTTTCTCAGCTCCGCCCCTTCCTCCTTCTCCTCCCTCCTCCTCCTCCGAGGTGGAGAGTTCCGCCAAGGAAAAAAAAAAAAAAAAGGGNGAAAAAAAAAAAAAAAAAGCGTTCTCTTTCCCCTCCACGGAGGGAAGGAAAATTGGCCTGGGCGGCTTGCCGTCCGCGAAGCCTTGAAGCAGCGTGAGAGTTGGACGAGCGAGGGTTCCCTTTCTCCGTTCCCTGCTGCGGCGCTTGCAGCTGGTGGGTTGGAACTTTCACGCTCGCGGGATTCGAAACGTCACAATGGCTCAGAACGTTCAGAGTGTTACATTGTCTCTCACGCTGCCCATCACTTGCCACATTTGCTTGGGAAAGGTAAACAGCCGGCTTCGCCTTTTGGGTGGGTGGGAGATTACAAAGGGACCGCGCGGAGTGGGAAACGTGTCCGGCGCCCACGCCACTCCCTTGGAAATGCGCGTGGGACGCAGCAAAGCCCCCGGTTGAGGAAAGCGCTTTTTGTTTTTTAATTCCATGCGTTCTTTCTTTCTCTCATTCCTCCCTTTTCTCTTAAAAAAAAAAAAACACACACCCGTCGCGTGGCTTGCATGGGCCATTATTTCGGAATCCTAGCTTTTGTCCTGGCTTTGCAACGGCTCGCCGAAAAGCTTGGAGGCTGAGACAGGAGGAGGAAGGCCTTGAGATTAGGTGGAGAACGGCGTTGGAGCAAAACCGGGGAATGTGGCTTTCGGGGGACGCTTGTATTTCCGCTTTCCAAAATGTACTTTCAGTGGTCGGCTTCCGAAGTAATAATATTAATCTTATATTCATCATAATAATAATACACCTGGCATGTTGGCCGCAACCCGTATCAACCATTAGCACCAGTCAGTGGTGTGTTTGTGATACATTTTTAAATGTTCAGTTGACATTTAAATGTAAATTTGAATTTCCATTTCCATTCAGTTCCATGGTTAATAATAATAATTGGGACAACATACATTTGAAGAAGATGCTTAGTTGATACTTAGGACTCTGGCAGCAATCCGTATCAAACATTAGCACCAGTCAGTGATGTTTGTGATACATTTACATGATAAATCAGTTGACTGAGTTTCATGTTTAATGAATAAAAGTGAATAATTCAGTGACATTGTGATACATTTTTAAAGGTTCAATTGACTGAGTTTCATGTTTAATGAATAAAAGCTAATAATAATAAATACTCTGCTTGGAACAGCTTATATCCTCCAATGCTAACTTAACAGTTCCTAGGTTCTTGGTTAGGACTTGAGCTGTTGAGCTACCAACCACCCCCAAAGGCTGTGAACCTGACTAAAGATTAAACAACAACAACAACAATAATAATAATGATAATAATATACTTCATCATACCTAGGGTGCTGGCACCAAGCCGTATCAATCATCAGTGCCAGTCAATAATAATTGTGATATGTTTTTAAATGTTCATTTGACTGAGTTTCATGGTAAATGAATTAAATTTTAAATAATAATAATGATAATGATAGTGATAATGATAATAATAATAATAATAATAATAATAATGATAATGATAATAATAATAAAAAAATATAATACTTGATCGGTACCAAGGGTGCTGGCAGCAATCTGTATCAACCATCAGTGCCAGTCAATAATAATTTGATACATTTTTAAATGTTCAGTTGACTGAGTTTCATGTTTAATGAACAACTACTGGAGCATTATTTGAATGCCACTGGCATTGACACATTTGCCATAAGTCAATTGCAGAAGGCAGCTTTACTTGGAATAGCTTCCATCCTGAGAAAAGATCTGTAACATCGTCAAACATCCAGATTTGCCTATCCTACCTAATAAGGATAGTTAAAGGACTCAATAGGTAGACAGAAATGCCAAACCCAGTCTGAACATCTGGCTGACTGTGTAATATAATTGTATAAGAATATAATTCTTGCTGGCATGCAAATATAGCAAAGCTTCAGGAAATCTCTTGCAAGGAAAAGATAGAATTGGACATGATTTTCTCTCCCTCCCTCTATCTTCTCTCTCGATGTTTCCTTCTTGGGTGGCAAAGATTTGTACGGATGCATTTAATTAGGTTGCCATTTTGTCCATGCTTGTGAGTAATCCATTTGGGGGTTTGGATGGTTCTTAATTGAAGCTGGTCAGCCTAATAATAACACAGCCGCCATTTGTCGCTTGCCCATACAAGTAGTCCTTGGCTTATGACCACAATTGAGCCTAACATGTCTGTTGCGAAGTGAGGCGTGTTGAATTTCGACCCATTTTGCGACCTTTTTTTTTTGCTACCATGATTAAGTGAAGTGCTGCAGTTGTGAAATTTTGTAAGCTGGTTGTTCAGTGACAAACCTGAACAAACGTGGACTTTTCTTGTCAGAAAGTTGTAAAAAAAGAGGGGAGAACAGAGGACTCCGGGACACGGTGCCCATCATAACTATGAACCAGTTGCAAAGCGTGTTGAATCTTGATCACATGACCCATGGGGATGCTACAAAAGTTGTAACTCTGAAAAAAAGCCCCCTTTTTTCAGTTCTGTTGTAATTTGAACGGCCACTTAATGAGCTGGCATATTGTTGATGATTACCTGTAGGGATTACTGAAAGAGTCGTCGTCTTCTACATGCTGTGTTGAAGCTTATTGGGTTTCCCCCACACTTATCTTCTAAGTTCAAAAAGCTTGAAAAGATCTGAAGGCCAGAAATGGTAAACTGGTTGCGGCAGCTCATTCTGAGCTATGGTGATTTAGGATCTGTATTATTATATCTGCATTTTCTCTGCCCTGCTGTGACTTCCTGCTGTCCTTATCCTTCTGGATTTGTTAGATTTATGAGGTGTCCAGTTTTTCTGCTAAGATGATACTGTGACTGTCATGGCCCTTGGAAAAAAGACTTTCCTCCTTCTTTCCCCAGAATAGGGTACTGTCATGCTCCTATGGGAGTCTGAATCCGAGGAGGAAGACGAACAACTGACAGGGAGTGGGAGTGTGGCTCCACTGGCTGTGGAGGAGGCTGGGGAAGGGCAAAGCCCGGTTGGGCAGAGCAAAGAAGAGATAAAACAAGGGAGAAGGAGTTCAGAGGAAGAACCAGGCCCACCCCCTCTTCATCCAAGGGCATACAGGGAGGAAAAGAGAAGAGAGCAATGTGGGTTGCATGGCTTATGGAGGAGGAAAGGGCCCTGATTCCCTTCATTAACCACAGATGGGAAGAGAGTTTAAAAGAGATGCATGCCGAGTGTGGTGTCTGCTGGGAACAAAAATGAGTTTATCATATGTTGTCTTTGCTTATCTGTGTTCCTGGCATCTTCCCAACCATGCTGTGTTATTACCATGCTTTTACATCTGAAATTCTTGCTGCTGCCCTGTCAAACTAATATACCTCAGTTTGCCTTGATTGGACTTAAAGTTACAGTTTTTGTTGATCTTGTTTTGGACTGGATTCCCTGCAGTCAAAGGCTGTTCCTGGGAGAGTTTAGACATTGGGGGCAAAGACATTGCCTAGACATTGGGGGCAAAGTTGGAGCTATTAAAGGGGCTCTTAATGATTATCTGACTGTGTTGCCTTTGTGCCACACCCGGGGTCATCACAGGGACTTTCTCCTGATGGCTGGCCCCTTTATTGAACTCTCCCTACTGAATTGGCTTCTAAGAAATTATTTTATTTGAAGGTTCTTGTAAAAAGATACATTTTTTGTGGACATGTGTGACCAGCATGAGTGGTGCGGTGGCCTAGAGGTGGAGCTCTTACCTTATAATCAGGAGTCTGTGGGTTTGATCCTAGGTAGAGGTAGAGTGGGCACAGTGAGAATATATCTGCTGAATAAAATTCCGCATTGGTGACTGAAAGGGCATCGGCCAGTAAACACTCCATTCAGTTGCCCAGACTCCACCCTGCAAGGGATTATGTGGTCCTTAAAAGGAGATGATGATGTGCGGCCAGTATGGCTGCACACCAATGATGTGTGAACTCTGTTATCTTCCCAACAAAGTGGTACCTGTTCATCTACTTGAATTTGCATGCTTTCAAACTGCTAGGTGCTCAGCCTGTTGCACGGTGCTCCGGTCTTGAACCCGAGTTGTCAGCTTTCCATGCTGACAAACTCAGCGTCTTTAACCACTAAGCCATCATATCACAGTGTGATCACTGTTGTAGAGGCGATATATCTTCTCATCTGTTTCATTTCCATATAAAGATATTAACTCTATAGTTTCTCCATGCAAGGAGCACTTAAAGATATAATAAAAACAAATAGCAATAGCACTTAGACTTATATTTTGCTTCACAATGCTTTCCAGCCTGCTCTAAGTGGTTTACAGAATCAGTCTATTGCTCCCCAACAATTTGGGTCCTCATTTTACCGACCTTGGAAGGTTAGAAGGCTGAGTCAACCTTGAACCGGTCAGTATCGAACTGCTGACAGTTGGCAGAATTAGCCTGCAAGACTGTATTCTAACCACTGTGCCACCAAAGCACAGCCTATATAAATTTGAATAAAAAGCCATATGTTAAAAATGGATAAGAAAAGCAAAGGTATCTAATGCAGATTTATATTTATGTAGATGATACAGATTATTATCTATATCGACTTAATGTATCTGTAGATTTAACCTTTCAATGACATTTTTGCTTCCCTCACAACACGGAGGATAGTGTCCTTCAGTGATGATAAGCTTAGTCTGCATGATAAAGATCAAACTCATGAGATGGGTATTTCTAAATGCATGATTAAGATGATCAGGCTCTAAGATGTAAAGACACAAGGACCATTAACACAACCTTGGTTTGGCTTCTATGTCTTTGATTTAATTATGAATTAGCTCTATCTCACTTCTACCTTTATGTATTAACTGAGTCAGCCTTGAGCTGGTGAGAATCAAACTGCAGGCAATCAGCAGTCAGCACAAGTAGCCTTCAGTACTGCATTGTAACCACTGCACCACCATGGCTGATAAAGGTAAAAGAGTGTCAAAATGGTCTTAACATGTACTAATGGTCTGATGGAACAGTACAGGTAGTCCTCACTTTACAACTATTCATTTGGTGACTATTCAAAGGTAAAGTTCCCCTCCCACGTATGTGCTGGTCATTTCCAGCTCCAGGGGGTGGTATTCATCTCTGTTACAAAGCCAAAGAGCCAGCGCTGTCCGAAGACATCTCCATGGTCATGTGGCCAGCATGACTAAACATCAAAGGTGCACGGAACATGTTGAGGTAATTCCCCATTAGGAAAATGAGTGCACACAGGGAGACGTAGTGAGAGTGATGTTGAATAACACACTACGAGCACACAGATACACTGAATAGCAAAATGTATGTTTTACTTCCAGTAAATGGTTAAGCAAAGTCCAACAGGTTGTCCAAGTCATACACGGTTAAAACAGTCAGTATTCAGTCCAGGGATAATCCAAATAACAAAGTCCAATATCACACACAGTTCAGTAACTCACAGCAGTCCAAGACTCACAGCAATCCAAGAAGAACGACAATCAGCAACAGTAAATAAGGAAAGATGCAGGAACCAAAAACAGCGGACATTAAAACATCTAGAAACTAGCAACTACCAACAACAGAACTGACAACCCAGGTTTCTGGCTCCATCTTACGGCCATTTGAGGAACCACACCCAATTACAATTTTATCATTCCCTTAAAGAGACAGTATTAATCATCTATCCTGGTTTATATATTTCCAACCCAACTGTTAGGTGACTATCAATTCCTAACAGAACACTGTTACCTTCCCACCAAAGTGGTCCTGATTTTCTACTTGCATCTTTTTACATGCTTTCAAACTGCTAGGCTGGCAGAAGCTGAGACAAGTAACGGGAGCTCACTCCATTACCCGGTGCTAGGGATTTGAACCGCCAAACTGCCAACCTTTCTGACCAACAAGCTCAGCATCTTAGCCACTGAGCTACTGTGTCCCTTAGCCACCACGTGTCATGCCCCTGTTAGACTTTGAATCCGAGGAGGAAGACGAACAGCTGACAGGGAGTGTGAGTGTGGTTCTGTTGGCTGTGGAGGAAACTGGGGAAGGGCAAAGTCCAGTGGGCAGAGCAAAGGAGAGGTAGAACAAGAGAGAGGGAGTTCAGAGGAAGACCCAGGCCCACCCCCTCTTCATCCTAGGGCACACAGGGAGGAATGGAGAAGAGAGCAACATGGGTTGGATGGCTTAGAGGGAAGGAAAGGGCCCTGATTCCCTTCATTAGCCACTCCTGGGAAGAAAATTTAAAAGAGATGCATACCGAGTACGGCAGCTGCTGGGAGCAAACGTGAGTTTATCTTGTATTGACTTTGGTTATCTGTGTTTGGGGCGTCTTCCCAACCGTGTTGAGTTATTGCCGTGCCTTCACATCTGAAATTCTTGCTCCATCCCTACTGGACTAATTACCTCCTTTTGCCTTGATTGGACTTATAGATACTATTTTTGTTGATCCTGTTTTTGACTTAATTCCTTGCAGTTGAGGGCTGTTCCTGGGAGAGTTTTTCTCCAGCCCAGAAGGTAACCTGGACATTGGGGACAAAGTTGGAGCTAATAAAGGGACTCCTGCTGATTATCTGACTGTGTTGTCTTTATGCTACACACCAGGTCATCACATTGCATCCCTTTCATTCAAAATTACAACGGCCCTAAAATAGTGACTTATGGCCATTTTTCACACTTCGAACTGTTGCCCTATTTCCTAGGGTCACCTGATCAGAATTCAGATTCTTTGACCGCTGACTTGCCTTTATGACAGTTGCAGTATCCTGGGCTGATGAGATCCCTGTTTGTGACCTTCTGATAAGCAAAGTCAATGGGAAAGATGGATTTGCTAAACAACCAACTAACTTAACAACTATAATGACTAATTTAACAATTGCAGTCATTCATTTAACTGCAGCAAAAAAAAAATGTCATAAGCAGAAATGTTGGGCTCCATTGTGCTTGTAGGTTGAGGACTAGCTGTGCAGTTTTTACTGTTGCCTAATTTTGCAGTGACAAAGTCTGTCGCTCCTTAGGAAGGAGCTGGCCTCTAATGAAGACTGGAGACTCAGTTTCTCAGCTTTGGCAACCTGAAATATGTGGACTTCAACTCCCAGAATACCCCAGCCAGCATTCTAACTATAGACAGTGAGCTGGCTCATACAAGAGGAAGTGGATTCAGTGATCCTGAAATTTTAAAAGCCAAAAGGCAGAACTCTGTCATTTAATGTCAGCTGTGTACCATCTCTTAAATGTACACCAGATTCCAGTCCAGGCCAACATACTTGCATATTTTCAATACTTTCTGATGAATATTCATCACACAGGGTGTTACCATAATCTGAGATAAACACATAATTATCACTATTAAATGTATTATCCCCCTGCCTTCTTGGAGTTTAGGGCAATATCTATCTCTCTATCTGTCTGTCTATCTAGGATATTCTTGTATATAATAGGAGCATCCTATTATATACCCAGTGTTTCTCACATTATAAGGCCGGGCCTTATATTTTTTTGACCCCCGAAAAAACGGCTAGGCCGTCTTTTCAGGGGTGACTTAATTCCCCCCCTTGCATCCTCGGGTGGGCGGGCGGTGACATCTTGGGGTTCGGGAGACCTCTTCCTTCTCCCTTGCTGCTGCGGGTTAGAAGAACGCCATGGTGTTTGGTGCAGCCACATGTGGCCAGTCAGGGCTCCTTCCTGCAACTGGAGCCCTGAAGGAGACACTTGGCTTCAGGCGCTCCCGCCGCCACGTTCCAAGGGAAGGCGCTCGCCTAAGAGGATCTCTCCCTCTCTCTCTCTTTCCCTGCAAGGTCTGCGCTGCGGCTGAGGAGGAGGAGGCTGCAGCTAGTTCCTTCTGCTTGCTGAGAGGTGAGGAAGCCGTGGCTTTGCACAGCAAGCGAAGCGCTGCTCGCCCGGGTGAGATTTGGGAACGAGGAGCAGGAGGAGGCACGCACACACCTGCAGCTCACCTTCCTGGCTCTGCCCAGCCTGCACGGCTCTGGCGCGGCCCTGCCGGGATGAGCAGAGGGTCCATTGGGGAGGTGCTCGCTGCCTTGGTGAGAGCTCTGCCGCCGGGAAGGAGGGCCCACCTGTCAGCTGCGCTGGGCACCGCTGCCTACTTCCTAAATGCAATCCCCCCCTGCCATTCCCCCCCTATTTTGCATGTTTAATATGGGCCTTAATTTAAGGGGAGGAGCTTAATTTGATTTTATAAATTGAATGCCTATAAAACATGGAGGGGCTTCCTATTGGTGGAGGTAGTATTGTTGGAAAAACACGGTAAGAGCAGTGGCTCAGTGGCTAAGATGCTGAATTTGTTGATCAGAAAGGTGGGACAGTTCGGCGGTTTGAATCCCTAGCGCCGCGTAATGGAGTGAGCTCCTGTTACTTGTCCCAGCTTCTGACAACCTACCAGTGCGAAAGCATGAAAAAACGCAAGTAGAAAAATAGGGACTACTTTGGTGGGAAGGTAACACTGTTCCGTGCACCTTCAGCATTTAGTCATGCCAGCCACATGACCACGGAGACGTCTTCAGACATCACTGACTCTTCGGCTTTGTAACAGAGATGAGCACTGCTCCCAAGAGCCAGAAATGACTAGCATGTATGTGTGAGGGGATAGGATGCTCTTAATTTTATTCCCAGTCCAGTAAATTAGACTGAGTGGAGAGAAGGAACACTGGCCCTAAATTAAGTTAATTCCATGATCAAATGGATTTGAACATGTTTTTTTCTCATCCCGGTGCAAAAATTCAAGCCTTACTTTATTAAAACATTGGTCCTGTGCAATGAATGTTTCATTTTCAAGAAAGAAGTTGAAAAGACTAATCAAATCTTTATTACAGTCATAGGCCAGCATAAGCATTTTCATTATGGTTCTCTCCCACAGCGAGAATAAGATTAACAAAACCCTAACTTTGCACCTGAGTGCTCAGAGTAGCAGTTTATTTGCTTTATATTCTATATAGTAAATTAGCTTGAAGTATGGATGGTGTTAATTTAATATTGGCAATTATATGTGAAGTTGGGATATTGCATAACATTATATTTCTTTTTCCAGACTTGTTTGGAGTATAATTTAAGGACAGATATATTGGTTTAGCTCAAAAATGTGCAAATGTTAGGACAGGAATCTTTAAGTGATTTCCAGTTTATATTCTATACTAGCAGGGTACCCATGCTTTGCTGTGAAACTATGTCACCGGGCAAGTTTTTCGGGAGGAAAATAAGGGGAAAAAATTGTGCCTCTGCCTACCAGCATCCATCAGTATTCATCTGGCTAGTGTCCTGTCAGTATGTGAGAGAGTTGGCTGTTTGGAAACTGAAACAGTATTTGCTGTGTGTGCAAGAAGGAGACAGCAAGGAGCCTGGGCATGGCTTAGCTGAACTGCAGTTGGAAGGTATTTTTTTTCAGGTGGAGAGGTGGAGTAGAACTCCTTAGCATCAGAGTGTGTTAATAATAATATAGGAAATATTAATGCTCTGATGGTCATTTTGATAAATCCTTTCTTAGTGAGCATCTAGAAGCCAAGAGGAACATATGTGCCAAATTTCAAGGTTGTAGGCTTTCGGGTTCTAGAGATTTTGTGATGATGCATGAGTGGTATTTTGCTTTTATATATATAGATAGGAAATAGGCTGAATTATGGATGGTCTTAGTTTAAAATTGGCAATTATATGTGGGGTTGATTCATTGTGTAACATTACATTTTTTTCAGACTTGTTTGAAGTATAATTTTAAGCACAAAGATGTATTGATTTAGCTCAAGAATGGGCATACGTTAGACAGGAACCTCTAGGTGATTTTCAGTTTGAAAAAGAAAACAAGAACTGCTCATTTGAATGTAAAAGAAAACCCCCTTTTTCACTTTTTACCCTCTTCTTGACCTACCTAAACACCCCCCCCCCCTTAACTGAATGCCGTGACTTTTCTTCCTCTGGATTAGTAATACAGACGGAGGGAGATGGGCAGGTTAAGAAATATGACGTATAAATAAAATACATTTAGAGATGTATAAGTGTGGTATGGTGGCATAGAGTTGGAGCTCTTGCTTCACATTGTGGAGGCTCTGGGTTTGATCCTAGGTAGAGGCAGATATTTCTCTTTCTGGGCACATTGAGAATATATCTGTTGGGGAAAAAACTCTGCACTGGTGACAGGAAGAACATCCGGCCAGTACACACTCAGCTCCATTCAGTTGCCTAGACTCCACCCTGCAAGGGTTTATGGGGTCATTAAAAGTGGAGGATGTGTAAGTCCTAAGCTGGTGACTAATTGGAAGTTCCTACCGATACAAGGAAGTCTTATAAATTTGTCAAGGAAAAAAAAACAAACCCTGGATGTAAGCCATTGGCATTCTTGAGGAAAGACACCACATAGTTTCCAAAACATGTTTGTGAAACCAAAGCAAGCTTGTTGTTTATCCATCTACTATCTATGAAATATGAAAGCAGTACATATAGTTCTGGATTTACAACCAATCACTGAATGACTGAAGTTACGATTGATCCCTGAGCTGAAGAAGTCTCTTTAAAATTGATAGAAGGGAATATTTGTATGTCAAGGCCACGCCCACAGAAGTTAGTGGTCCCTGGGATCTAAAATGAGTTTGGTGGTCCCTGAGGTCCAAAAGTTTGGTGACCCCTGGTCTAGTCCATTATCTCCAATTAAAGCAGTTAATTTTGCCGTCTCGCTAATTCAGTTGGTGATTTCTCTTTTAAACTGATAAAGGAGAAAATGTATATGTCGAGGTTGAAGTGGGGGTTCTTGGGGCTGTCTGAGCTTGGTGGTTTTCTCACAGACGTTTCATTATCTGAATTAAGTAACATTACTCAAACACTGATAACATTACCTAGTTTGGCAATGAAACATCTAATGCCACCCACAAACCCAAACTATAGCTAAGGCCCATGTCACACTGAACCAACGGATGCAAAGAGGATGTAAAACGGACAAAAAAGCATGCCATCCGTTGGAAAATGTGATGCATCCATTGTGCACTCACTGCATACGTGTTTCATATGCTCTATCCGTAAAACATCCGTCTACTGCTATTTCATCCACTCAAAATGTTTTGAGCTGCACAAAACTTTTTGAGTGACAAAATGTTTTGAGCTGCACTCAAAAACTTTTCGAGTGGATGAACTTTCTGCCGCGTATGATCTGGCATCCGCGACACCATACAGGCAACAAACTTTAAGTCCATTGTCATCCGTTAAAACGTCCGATGGTAGCCCTTTTGGCATCCTCTGACCATCTGGCGCAAACTCACATCCGCTCCAGTGGAAAGCGGAAAGAGGGAGGAAGCGAAAGCGTACATGCGGAACGTACCACACAGCGTTAGTAGCATGGACATAGAACAGGAGTAAGTGGCATGCATCTCGTATATAAAGCATTAAAACGAACAAAACGTTCGCATATGGACGTGTCCTCAGATATTCGAGGTATGTCTGGAGGATGTCTCAAGTATTGTGGAAGGACATCTAGCGTGAAAACCGACATTTCTATAAAAAGGGAAGGATGAGGAAATCACCTGGATCACACTATCAGTCCAGCAGCCGTGCTGCAGACCTCTTCAACCTTGCCCTTGCTCTTCCAATCATTCCATTGATCTACCTCCATGAATCATCGCACACTCCTTTTGGAAAAGCCGCCATCATTTAACACCAGAACAAGCCCTCTCTCAGAGCTGTTTCACCTTTTCTTACGCAAGGGGAGGAAGGAGACGTCCAAGATGCTGCGGTGTCCGCAGATGGAGTCGGAAGAGAGTGCGAATTTGGGCTCTATGACAAGCGATGGTTGGAGCTGAGGAATGAAAACCCTCGGGCCAATTCCAACACTTCATGAGGATTGTACCAGGCAGTTGACGAAGTTAATGGAGCATCTGAGCAATCCCAGGTTGACCAAGGAAAACCCACCAACCAATTTTTCCAATCCCAGCCTGGACCCATGGACTGAAGTGGCACTGGACTCTGCGCACCTGGCCTCTGGGACCACGTACAAAAACATGCAGTATTGCCTGGAGGGTGCCCACACAACACCATCAGCATTGTGGTCAGAGAAGTAGTGCAGGCCATCATCGAAGAATACATGGAGAGCTCCTCCAGTGCCCCACCACTGAAGCAAGCTGGAGAAAAGTTGCAGAGCAGTTGGATCAGAAGTGAACTTTCCCCAAGCACGTGGCCTGCAAAAGCTCCATCCAACTCAGGTTCCAATTTTAGTTCAACTACAAGGGCTTCTTCAGCATCATCTCTTTGCCAATGGTTGATGCTGGACTACAAATTCATGTTACCATGGTGCTGTCAGGCAACGCGGGTTCAGCTCAGATTTGCCCCAATTATACAATGCCAGTGACTCAAGGCTGGACTGGAATGCAACCAATCATCGGGCTTCCCAGCATACCAGACCCCTACCCAACGACACACAAAGATGCTGCCCTACTTCATCGTGGGTGTGATGACGCCTTCTCCTCAGAACCTACCTCATGAAGCCCTACAGTTCCAGATACCTCACCCGTGAAGAGAGGGATCTATCAACTACAGGCCTGTCCAGTCTGTTGATCAATGATTAAATTGGTTATTGATAATAAAGGGCCATATGTGTGGCAGTGGGAATGGTGGATCTTGCAGCCCCACTATTGCTTGCAGTGGAGTTTACTATCCCACAACTATCCTTATCCCACAGCTATTCCTTTACCCACAGCTATCATTATCCATCCCACAACTATCCATCCCACACTATCCTGTACCCATCCCACAAGCACGCAAAGCTTAACCCTTTTTTTCAAAGTTTTCCCCAACACTTCTATTAAGTAAAAAAAATGAACAAGTGTGTGTGAAGCAAAGATAACCTTTATTTAATAACAAACGGTATGACTTTAATTAAAAAGCAAAATGACCCAAGTAAAGTGTCTATAAGCAAAGCATAAGGTGAACAGGTAATAACTCAGTTCTCTGGCACTCTTTCAGTCACTCTGAGGCATGCCCATGTCCAAGATGTAAAGGGGCCAGCGAATTGTGGAGCGTGGGCTGTTGCTGGGAGTGCTGGTCTGAGGCGCCCATTGGGGGTGCCTGGCCCGAGAGTACAACAGAGATGGTGTGTGCAGGAAGCTCTTCAGAAAGCTGACTCAGTCCTGTTGAGAGTGAGAGGCACTTCCTCAAGTACCTGGGATGTTGAGGCCCAAAGGATGATGACAGATGTTCTGAGGAGCGGCTTGGCTGTGGGTAGAAGGATTTGTAGTGCGGGCGTCTGGTCTGCCAGCTGGGTCACTGAGGCATCTGTGGCATCCAAGGAAACCTGCGGTGTGGACTGGAAAGGCTGCCTCTGCTGTGGAGAAGTCCTGGTAATTGGTAGGCTTGGTAGGCAAGGGGCTGCTGAAATCCGTGGAAGGCTGTGACATCAGCCTGGGGGTGGAGGAGCAACTGGAGTGGGGTACAGCAAGTTCAGCTGGGCCTGGAGGGTGTGCGCAGAAGAGCTGTGATCCTCTTCCTCATCGCCTGTACTGGGCCTCGCGGGCATGTCCATGAGGGTCTGGCTCACGTACGTGATAAGGCTTCGGTGCGAGGCATGCATGTCAAAGTGGGAACCAGGTGGGAGAAGGGAGATTCTTGTGCTTGGCTTTGATTGTTTCCCTGATCTCCAAAGGACAGTTGTGCTCTGTCCCTCCGGTCTGCCTCTCTGCCTGCTTTCTGTGGAGGTGGAGCTGGGTGTGCGGTGTTGGGTTGGTCTCTGGCTGGCTGCTTCTTCTTTGCTCATCTGAGACAGGGATCCTTTCATGTCCTCCGGCACGGGGAGTGAGCTGGTTAGGGGGGGGGGTTCCTAATACAATCTGCCTGGACACTGTGCTGTCTCCTGGGCTGGAAGAGGAGTGGCCTCTCTGTGGCGCTGTCTTGATGGAGAGGGTTGACAGAGGAGCTGCTCCTCGGTGGCGGGATCTTCACCCCTCCAAAGAAGCTGCACCTGCCATGACATAGCGTCTCCCGCGTCAGTGAGCTTGACACCGCCGCATGCCCGCGATCTTCTTCAGGTGCAGCTTGCCATACCAGGTGTGCATATTGCTTCCACCACCCCAGCAGGACATCTGAAGTGTAGCCCAGGCTCTCCGCCTTCTCTCTCCATGCTGCCTGCTTCCGCTTGGTGTCGCGATAGAGCCTCGTGGCCCTTTCCTCCACAGGACTCGTTCTCTCTCAAGCCATTCCAGCACCTCTCCTCCATGTCCTTGGAAATGGAGTCCTGTTTTCCTCTCCCCCTTCTCCTTTGCCTTGCCTCTTCCTCCCTCTTGGCAGGGCTTAGGGCCTTCAGCAGCAGGGCTTTAGGGCCTTGGGGCTGGTCCATTACAACAAGCAGCAGGAGGGAGAAAAACAGCAGCAGCAGGAGAGAGACAGCACCAGCAGCAGCACCAGCAGGAGGGAAGCACCACCAGCACAACACCAGCAGCACCAGCAACCAGGCAGCTTCAGAGGTCAGCCGGTTGGTTGCGTTCTTGTCCTTTCTTGCAGAGCTGGCAAGGAGCAGCACAGGCTTCCTCTTCTTCCCCATTGTGTTCTTCAAGATTGTCTCTGGGCAGCAGTCTTTCCTCTGGAATGCGTGGACCTTTGCTTGCCGAGCTGCATCCTTTATATCCACGGAGCTTATGCAATTTATCCTCTCGCATGCGCAGTGAACGCTTTTCATGCGCTTCGCATCCGCTATGCATCCTATAGGTGTCTGTGATGCATCCCGTTATCCGCCCTCCTTCTGCTATAGCATCCGCCTTCTCTGTTCTCCCCCGGAAAGCCTGTGATAGTTGTCATCCGCTTCCATCCGCTAGGCCTTCCTACGAACATCCGCTTTACATCCCCATTGCATCCTCCCCACGTCTTGTTCCTTTCCGTTGCCTGTCTGCTCTGTTTTATGCAAATTTGGGGCCTTTTGAGAGCGGATAACAACGGATGCGAAAAAATTTGCTCGTCCGCTGTGTCCTTTTTTACATACGTTTTGCATCCGTTCGGCCAGTGTGACCTAGCCTTAAGATACATTGATGAACCACATTTGTGATTTGCCCCCATGGAAAGAAAACCTAAACAATTTCCTAACACACCTAACAGCACACACCCCAAAATCAAGTTCACCATGCAAATGGAAATTAAACAACTACCATTTCCTAGATGTTACTAATCTACAAAAGCAGCAGATGGCACACTAGGACACACCATATTACCAGAAGAAAACAACACACCAAACGCTACCTCAATGCCCAATCCCACTACCACCCAGCACAGATAAACTTCCGTGGCCAAAACACTAATCAACACAGAACCAAACGCCTGGCAGACAAGGACACATATAAAGACTGACTAAAGTACATGACAGCAACGGCTTCCACAAAAACAAAAATCCACTACCTTGATCCACAAAACACACTAAGACATAATAGAGACCTAGCAAGATGAACAGGGCCTATGCGAACAGCTATCCTAGCCCTACATAAGAGGTACTACAGACAAAATTCAGTATTGATACTACACAGGCATCACATCAAGACTGCCTTCAAACAGACAAAAAAAATAGCAGCCATCCTAGGAAAACCCCAAAGATAAAATTGACCTGGAAAACCAAGGCATTATACGAATCCCCTAGTTCTTAATGCCCAGCCCACATACATTGACCAGACCAATAGAAGAATAGTAACGCCTGGGAAATGCAACACAAAAAGCAGTAAAAAAGCTGCGAACACACCTCCTCACTAGATTCCAACACATGAAAGCCACAGGTCATAATATCAACTCTCATTGGCACCCAAAACCCTTAGCCACTATAGAAAACCCCAGCCACAGAATTATCAGAGAAGCTATAGAGATTGAAAAAAAAGACCTGAAAGCATGAAATAGAAGAGATGATTCCACACCAGGACTGTCAATCATATTGCGAAGCCTGCACTCTCAAACAAAAAAAATTCTCCACACCACAAGCACAGGCTAACACCTGGGCACAAACAGATCCCCCCTAATATCCCAACTCAAACACATCCCAAAACAGGCCAACCCAGATGAAACGGAGTTTCCTAAAGATGATAGCCATCCTTTTGCTCAGAGCCAGGCTTCACTTGAAATCCTCCAATACAGGAACACAATGTAGCCAGCCCAATCAAAGCCACAAACAGACAGAAGAAACTAGAAAATACCAAATCAAGCAGAACACAGCAAACTCCAAGACAAATAAACACAACCAAGATCCCAACCAATCAGGGTGAAGAAAAACTATCTGGCTCAACAGTAGGACTAGCCTCAAATTTTAAAAACTGAAACGGCGACTCGCACAGACGAACCAACAGTACAGAAAGCCTGGCATGATGGGCAATGAGATAAGTCGGGTGTTCCGATTGCAGAGAATGGGGCCAGACTCCAATCTGGAGTGGGGTACTGACTCCGGAGCCTTCGGAGCTGGCAGCAGCAAAGGCTGAGGAACCAGGGAGCTTGTTCCCAGTGTGCATGTGTGCAGAGCTGCTAGGGGTAAGAGCAGCTGGACAAAAGGGGCAACTCGGGAGTAAGGCTGGGAGCTGTGATTTGCCCCTCCCATAAAGTTATAGAAAGACAGGCAAGATGATGAAACCTTTGCAGGATAGCAAGGTCATTTGTTCTGTCCGGATTAATCCTTGAAGTTCTCTGTGGGACTTTGTAGTTCGGTTGGTTTTTGTTACTTTTTTTTTTTTTAGGCACTTAGTTGGAAGCAGATTCAAAGGAAAGAATGGTGGGTGTTTATCTCAGAGGGACTGTTGGACTCATTACTGCTGGAATGAACAATAATTCCGAGCACTTGAAATAAAACAAGAGTTGTTTAAGCTAAGCATTGCTTAATTATGGTCTCCGCAGGAAATCATGGTCAGAACAGGCCAGTCCTTCTGTTTCCAGGTGGCCCCAAAGGCCAATGTAAGTAGCCCTTAAGTTTGGACCACCCCTGCTTTTAATGCCATAGTTAGAAAAACGGATTACTTTTTGCCGTCGAGATAGATGGCAAAGATACAGGTAGTCCTTGACTTAACAATAGTTTGTTTAGTGGACTGTTTGAAGTAAAAACGGCAGTGAAAAAAAGTGACTTAACGTACCATTTTTCACACTTACGGACTGTTGCTAGCTTTCCCTAAACACATGATCCAAAATTTCAGATGGTTTGTGACTGGTTGTTTATTTATGATGGTTGCACCTCGTCCCGGAAAGTCATGCGACAAGCAAAGTAAGGTGGGGGGAAACCAGAAATTTGCGTTAATTGATTCATGTTTACTAACTTAAACAACGTCAGTGAGGGCGCTTAACAATGGAGGCAGGCAAGGTCATAAGATGGGCAAAATTAACAACTTCTTAAATTCTTAGCAACAGAAAAATTTGGGCTCAGTTGTGGTCATATTGTTGAGGACTTAACTGTACACCAGACTTTAGGGGAGGCACGCTTGTCCAAAACTTGACAACTTGTTAAATCTTGGCTGAACTTCCAACAGTGTGGCTGGCGAGGAATTCTGGGAGTTGAAGTCCAACAATCTTGGAATGGCCAAGTTTTGGAGTCCTTTCACCAAGCAGGGGTGGCCTGCACTAGATGAGCAGTCTCCCCAATGCACACATGAGGGACAGTTGCCGGAAACCGGAAGCTTAGCTTCTTGGTGCGCCACATGCACGCTGGCCACCTGTCTTCCTGTTTCTAATGCACATGTGTACACAAAGACCTGGCTGCCGCACGCAGTTGCACTTCCGGGGAGCTGCTTTTTCCGCGTATTCCGTTCGCTCCCACTGCGTGCAAAGAACCAGGTGGCCTGCCACACACATGTTGCTCTTGGGGAGCTGCCTCTTCCAGTTTCCAATTGCTCTTCGTGCCATGGAAAGAGCAAGCTGGCTGGCGTGCATGCGTGTGCTGAAACTGGAAGAGCAACGGGCAACGGGCTGGTGCTGCCAGAAAGTTGGTTCTTGCGTTGCCACTTCCAGCCCGCATTTGGCATAAGTTTGACATCACAAACATAGGACGATTGTAAAGTGGCTATAATAAAAAGCTAATGAAACCAAGTTCAGTCCTGGTTATTATTGGATGAGCGGACAAGCTGAAAAGTTCTCAGAAAGACTGTTCAGAGTTTTGCAGCATAAGTTCAGCGCCAGAAAAGTAAATACAGGATGGATGATGCTTCATTTAACGTCTTTATAAACATTATTAAGTACATTACAATACCATTTTGTAGATTTCTCCAACATGGAGCAAACTCAGATAGAAGCAGGACATGTTACAAGGGTTCAGAGGATCAAAGCAGACAAAGCAAGCAAATTTAGTTTCTCTTCCCTTTAGAGCTGAGCACAGAACAGAGAGAAACCAAGCCAGATTCTCCCTTAAAGCCATGTCACAAAGCACCAACGGATGGAAAGAGGATGTTAAAAACGGAGAGAAAACACTTGCCATCCATTGGTTAACGCGATGCATCCGTTCTGTACTCACCGCATCCGTTTCATACTCTCTATCCGTCCAGCATCCGTACTTGAACTGTTGATTTCATCCACTCAAAAAGTTTAGCTGCACAAAACTTTTTGCAGCGATGAAGTTATTCCAACGCGTCCGTTCTGCATCCGCACAACGCATACGCGGGAAACATCCGTTATACATCCATCATCATCCGTTACGCCGTCCGCTATATCCGCTAGGCATCTGCGCATTCACGCAACTCAACATACTGATAAAAATTTTTTCCCAAGGGCCGGGACGGGAAAAAAAAAAAAACGGAACAACATGCGAGGAAGCGAATATGGACGATTGAACAGACACGCAGCGTTAGTAGCACTGGATGTAGAAAGGATGGAAGCGGAATGGCAGCTCGCATATAAAGCATTAAAACGGAAAAAACGTTTGTATAGAGGGACGTATCTCGGATATTTAGGATGTCTGCAGGATGCTTGGATGCAAAAAACACCTAGCGGAAAAACCTATATTTCCCTATCAAAAAGGTTGGTGAGAAATCACCTGTGATCTCACTTTTTAGTCCAGCAGCCCTGCTGTACAGACCTCTTCAGCCTTCATCTTGCTGTCTTGCTCTTCCACAGCAACCAGTCCATCTCCACCATGGATCATTGCACACTCCTTTTTGGTAGCCGCCATCAATTCTACAAAAGTGCCAAGCCCTCTACAGGCTCTTTCACCTGTTCTATGGAAAGAAAAGGAGGCGTCCAAGAAGTGTCTGCTCTTTGAAGATGGATCGCGAGAAGAGCCGAGTTACGCGACTGTATACAACAGGCTAATGGTGCGAGCTGGGGAACGAAGGACACTCGTGCCATTTCCAGAAACTTCTAGTGAAGATGCCGCAGCCATGTTTGCACGAAGTTGTGGAGCGGCATGAGACCCAGGTTGACCAAGGCAAACACCAACGTTCCAGCCCAGCCTGGACCCTGGCACCGAACGTGCACTGACTACTGCACCACCTGGCCTTTGGGACTACATTACAGGAGCATGCAGATTATGCCTGGAGGCGTGACCACACAACACAATCAGCATATGTGTGTCAAGAGATGAGTGCAGGCCATCATCGAAGAATACGCTGGAGGAGCTCCATCCAGGTTGCCCCTCCACTGAAAGCTGGAGAAGTTGCAGAGCAGGTGCGTTATCAGAAGTGGAAACTTTCCCCCAACACCGTGGTGAGCCATAGATGGGAAGACGTGGCCTGCAAAGCTCCAGCCAAAATCAGGGTCCACTTATCACGCTACAAGGGCTTCTTCAGACATCACTCCTCTTCAGCCATATGGGCCGATGCTGACTACAAATTTCATGTACATCATGCTTCAGGCAACGGGTCAGCATATCAGATGCCCAGAGTATTTACAAATGCCAGTCACCTCCAAGGAGGGGCTGGATGCAACCTGCATCATGGGTTTCCCAGATCTGGACCCCCTACCCAATGACACGCAAAATGTGCCCTACTTACATCGTGCGCGGGATACGCCTTTCTCCCTCAAGAACCTACCTCATGAAGCCCTACACTTTCAGATACCTCACCCTGTGAAGAGCAGGATCTTCATACTACAGGCTGGTCCAGGGCAAGGCGAGGTGTGTGAAGAACGCCTTTGGCATCCTGGTCAACATGTTCCAGACGTACTTCTCACCACCATGCACAGCATCGCCCAGAGGACCTGAGAATATCGTGGAAGCTTGCTGCATCCTGCACAATCTCAGCCCACCCGCCTACCAGTGTTGCAGAACAGGTTCGTGGACCACCAACAAGGCAATGTGGGACATGGAGCCTGGTGAATGGAGGCCAGGGCGAAACCTGATAGACTCTGTGGATGTGCAAGGCCCCAACAGAAGCTTCATGTGAAGGGAAGAAGCAACGCAACCTCCTGAGACACGTGGCAACTCCCCAGCTGAAGCAGTGGAGTGGCAAGACAGGATGGTAGATGCTTAATGGATGCTTCCTTGAGCCTGTCTCATCACACTGATGAGATTGTGCCATGTATGTTGAGTGGCCCTACAATGAACAGGGCATTAATAAAGTGTTTTTGTTTATGTTGGAAATGTGTTATGAATGATTAAATTGTTATTGATAATAAAAGGCCATAAGTGTGGCACCTGGGAGGGTGGACCATATAGTCCCACTATGCTTGCACGGAGGCTTATCTATCCCACTGATATCCTTACCCATCCCACAGCTATTACCTATCCCACAGGTATCCCTGCCCATCCCACTGCTATCCTTACCCATCCCACAAGCATGCAAAGGCTTAAACCATTTCTAAAAGTTTCCACCAGACTTTATTGACTAAAAGAACTGAACCAAGTGTGTGAAGCAAATATAAACTTTATTAATAACAAACTGTAAAAGCAAAAATGACCCAAGTAAAAGTGTCCCAAGCAAAGATACAGTCAACAGGTAGCAACCGAGTCTCTGGCACTCTTCTCAGTCAGTCTGAGGCATGCCCATCGTCTCAGGGGTGAAGGTCCAGGTGCTGTTGGAGGTGGCTGCTGCTGGAGTGCTGGTCTGAGTGCCATTGGGGTGCCTGGCCCCGAGAGGACAACAGGATGGATTGTGTGGAGGAAGCTCTCAGAGAGCTGGCTCAGTCTGTGATGTTGAGAGCCCCTTCCTCCATGATATGGGGTGTCAGTCCCAAGACCAATGACAGATATTCTGAGGCCAAGTTTGGCTGTGGGGTGGAGGAAGGAGAGTGTAGTGGGGCTGTCTGGTCTGCAGCTGAGCGAGGTGAAGCGTGGGTGGCATCTGTGGTGTCGGTGGCATTGGTGGCGTCGGTGGCATTGGTGGCGTCGGTGGCATCGGTGGAGTACGATGTACCTGTGCCTGGACTGGGAAGCGCTGCCTGTTGCTGTTGGAATTCCTGGTAGCCGTAAGCCTTGGTAGGTGAGGGCCTGTGGAAAGACTTGGAAGGGCTGTGACATCACCTGGGGTGGAGGAGCAGACCTGGATTGGGTCAGAGCAGGTTAGCTGGGCCTGGAGGGTTGTGCAGAAGACCTGTGACCCTCTCCTTTATTACCTGGTACTGTGATTCGGACATGTCCATGAGGGTCTGGTGAGGAAGGGCTTGCGGTTTGAGGATGGTATGTCAGTGTGTACCAGCTGAGAGAGGAGATCTACGCTGCTTTTGATGGTGTCCCTGATCTCCAGCAGGACAGTGTGGCTCTGCCCCTCCGGTCTGCCTCTCTCTGCCTGCTTTCTGTGGAGGTGGAGCTGGGTGTGGGTTCGTCTCTTGGTGTCAGCGCCCTCTCCTTGCTCCCATTGCGTCAGGGGGTCCTCCACATGCGTCCACCACGGGGAGTGCAGCTGTCGGGGGGGTCTCCGTCGTGGGGCGTTCCACAGATACCTGCCTGGACACAGGAGCTGACTCTTGGCCAGAAGAGGAGTGGCTCTCTGTGGGCTGCCTGAGAGAGAGGGTAGACAGAGGGCCTGCTCCTCGGCGGACCTCACCCTCCAAAGAAGCTCCACTCGACCATCACGTAGGTCTCCCGGTCGGTGAGCTTGAACCACGGCCTGGCCAGACTTCTTGAAGTGCAGGCTTCCCATACCAGGTGTGCATGTGCTTCCACCACCCGAGGAGGACCTCCGAAGTGTAGCCCAGGCTCTCCGCCTTCTCTCTCCACGCTGCCTGCTTCCGCTTGGTGTCTCGATAGAGCCTGTGTCCCTTCGCCCAAGGTACTCGTTCTCCCTCAGCTATTCGAGCACCTCATCCTATGTCCTCTTCGATGGAGTACTGCCTCCTCTCCCTATTGCACGATTGCCTCTTCCTCCCTCTGGCAGGGCCTTCTGGGCCCTCATCAGAAGGGCTTGAGAGTTCTAGGCTGGTCCACCACACCACCACCAGCACCAGCAGCAACAAAAGCAGCACCAGGAGCACCAGCAAGACCAGGAGCAGCAGCAGCAGAGTAAGCACCAGCAGAAGCAACCAGCACCAGGAGCAGCACCAGCAGAGTTCAGCAGCAGCAGAACCACCAGCACCAGGAGCAGCACCAGCAAGGAAGCACCAGCAGAAGCACCAGCACATGGAGCAGGCCAGCAGAGTAAGCACCAGCACCAGGAGCAGCACCAGCAGAAGCCCCAGCACCAGCAGAGTCAGCCCGAGCAGCAGAAGCCCCAGCAGAAGCAGAGTCAGTGCCAGGGGGTGGATGGTGGCCCTGTCCTTCTTGCCAGGCGTGGCAGGAGTAGGCAAGCTTCTCTTCTTCCCATGGTTGTTGGCTGGAGATGTGTCTGGCAGCAGGTCTTTTCCTCTGAATGGTGACCTGCTTGTGAGCTGCATCCTTTTATATCCACGGCTGACGCAATGCATCCTCCCTGCATGCACAGTGAACGCTTTGCATCCACTAGGCATCCGCTAGGCATCCGCTCTTGCATCCGCGTCATCCGCTCAGCATCCGTTCCTTCCGCTGCGCGTCTGCTTCGCTGTGCTCCCCCGGAATCCCTGCGGATGTGCCATCTGCTTCCATCCGCTAGGCTTCCGTGGAGCATCCGGCTTTACATCCTCGCTACATCCTCTCCCCGTCCGTTCCTTTCCGTTGTTGTCTGCTCTGTTTATGCAAATTTGGGGCTCTTTTGAGAGCGGATAACAACGGATGGAACATTTTCTTGTCCGCTGTGTCCTTTTTATATACTTTCTGCATCCGTCGGCCAATGTGACAGGGCCTTAAGTTTCAGCCCTCAATTCAGCTCTCATTGACTGACCTTGTTACTAAGCTCTACTCCAGTTCATGAATATACTCTGACAAAGACAGCAGTGGAAAAAGCACATAAAATTAAGACACTTGGAGTCAAACTCTAAAGGTGATTTGACTTTGAGAACAGCAAACCACAACACTTGAGAAATTAGAGTTGTGTTTAATTTCATATTACATCTTCAATCTGCTGGGAAGGACAATTTAGCAGCACATACGGCGAAGACTTTGGGGATTAAAAGTAACTTTAAAGACCACAAGGAATGCTTTTTGTAGAGACATTAAACAATGCAGAGGTTTTTTTCCCCTGAAATGCTGAATCCCAAAAGCTTGTGCAGGATTTTCAATTGAAGAGAAATCTTATTAGTAATGTTCTTCAGAAACTTATTTCTTTAAAACTCTTTGCTCTTTGAGGAAAATACATAAGGATCTTGTTAAGTTACAAGCATTTAAAACCTATGGTAATTCTCCATGGTCCAATAAATTTTTTTCTTACACAGAATTGCATGCTGCATAAAGATAGTTATATTCCTTGCAATGGGAACATCTCAGCAGGATTAATAAAACTTGTTTTGCCCGTTAGAGAAAACTCTGATTTTTTTTGTTTTTGCTTAGAGGGAGAAGGAAAATTGGCTGAGTGAATTCTTCAGTATGGCTAAAAATTGGGAGTTTGTTGATTTTTTATCTTCATTCTCGATCCTTTGTCTTAGATGTTATGCAAAAGAAATATCACATATAACATGAGGAAACTGAATGTGCCTGCTTACTTTATTTGAAGAGGCAGATAATTAAATTTTATGGGAACACTTTAGAAGGTATTGGAGCGGTGGACTATATCAGTGGTGGCTAACCTTTTTGGGCTCCTGTGTTAAAAATTGCGAGGGTGCCAGTACACCCACACTCATGTGCCAGCACCCAGAATGCAATGCGCCCCCCACACCCCCTGGGCATGTGCACACAATTTCCACCCTCCCCACGCCACCCTCTTACCTGCACTGCACCTCACAACTGATTTTTCGGCTGGTTTGAGGCCTTTTTTGGCCTCCCAGAAGCTTGGACAAAGCCTCTGCAAGGCTTTCCAGGACGAATTATAGGCCCGTTTTGTCACTTCTGGTATTCCAGGAAGTGATGAAACGGACTTATAATTTGTCCTGAGAAGCCTTGCAGAGACTTTGTCCAAGCCTCTGGGAGGCCAAAAAAGGCTTCAAACCAGCACCCCCCCCCCAAAAAAAAATTATCTGTGAGGTATGCGCATTGCCTGCCACTCATGTGCCAGCACATTTGCGGCACGTATGCCATAGGTTCACCATCACGGGGCTATATACTTCCATTATCTAGCTATGTTTAAACATGAAAAGATGCAGGACAGATGAAATTTGTGTTTGCTAAATCTGGAGCCAATTATTAGTGACTTGCTTGACAGGACAATACAGGTAGTCTTTGATTTACAATTGTTTGTTTAGTTACCGTTCAGAGTTACAAAGGCACTGAAAAAAGTGACTTATGACAATTTTTCACAATTAACTACCATTGAAGCATCCCTGTGAGCCATACAATCAAAATTCAGATGTTTGGCAACTGACTCATAGTTACAACGATCTTCTGATAAGCAAAGTCAAGGGGGAAACCAGATTCACGTAACAACAAGGGTCTTAGTAACTTAAGATATGTGGAGTTCAACTCCCAGAATCCCTCAGCTAGTCATGCTGACTGCAGAATTCTGGGAGTTGAAGTTCACAGGTCTTAACTTGGCAGTTTTATCACTTCAGGCAAATGGTTGCCCAGTCTCTTTTTTTGAAACCTTCAGTGATGAAGCCTCCATAACCTCTGAAGGAAAAGCCATTCCACCCATTAATTGTTCTACTGTCAGAAATTTTTTTTCCTATGTCTAGATTGTTTCTCTCCTTGATTAGAATTAGAATTACAATATAATACAATACAATACCTTGAAATGTAGAAATCCTATTTATCACTCATACGTAGCTATTTTAAATTACCATTGTCCTTGGCAAATTGTGAAGGTTGCCAATTTTTTTTTAATGAATTTCTTTACTGGCCATAAGGAGCCTTCAGAAAATAAAGACTGCATACCCTTCCATTCTGACCAAATAGGCTGATTGTTTAATCCACAATTGTGACATTTATTGTTGCAGCCTCATCAAAGGTATTTGTGCAGAGAACAGCAACCAAGACAATTAGGGGACTGAAGACTAAAACATTCGAAGAACGGTTACTGGAACAGGGCATGGCTAGTCTAGTGAAGAGAAGGACCAGGGGAGACATGATAGCGGTCTTCCAATATTTGAGCGGCTGCCGCAGGGAGGAAGGGTTCAAGCTATTTTCCAAAGCACCTGAAAGCCGGACAAGGAATAATGGATGGAAATTGAACAAGGAGAGATTCAACCTGGAAATAAGGAGAAATTTTCTGACAGAACAGTCAATCAATGGAACAGAAGTTGCTTTTGGGAGTTATGGGAGCTTCATCACTGGAGGTTTTTAAGAAGAGACTGGACTGCCATCTGTCAGAAATGGTGTAGGGGGTTGGACTAGATGACCTACAAGGTACCTTCCAGCTGTATTATTCTGGATATTCTCTGTGCATTTTTGGTTTCCTTTTTGCTTCTCTATATAATTGGCTTCGGCTCGTTTGAGAAGATGGGCACCATTTGAAACGATAAGAGTGTCCCTGGTGATAAGTAAGATAGGCAAGTTGCAGAGTATATACTAACATTGTAAGCCTGGTCAGGGAAAAAGCTTGTTTTTGGTTTGTAGGATCATTGTATGTCAAATGTACATCGTTCCTTTTATTCCCTCCAAGCAAAGGTTTTAACTGTTAACTCTTTCTTTCTTTTAAGGTCCGTCATCCTGTCATCTGTGCCAACAACCACGTCTTCTGCTCCATTTGCATTGAAGTGTGGCTGAAAAACAACAGCCAGTGTCCTGCTTGTAGGATACCCATCAACCCTGACAATCCTTGCAAAGAGGTCCTAGGTAAAGCAACTCTCTTTCCCCTTAAATACTGTACATTGTCCTTTTATACCCCAATGCATGAAGTTCTCAACTTATGACCACAATTGACTTCAACCTTTATGTTGCTCGGTGTTCTGACCTAGGCTTCTTTAGAAAGCATAAAACACAGTTTTAATACCGGGAAAATCTCTTTTATTTCCATGGCTGTGAATTACGTTCATTCACAGCCTGCCAGGCTTCACAAACAGTCTCTCAGAGGAATGTTTATAAACACCCACCTTATTGCACTTGGAATGAGTCCAGAGAACTAATTGCCAGATGTAGGGCAAGGCCACACTTGACAGAGTCAAACGAAACTATTCAAACCGACCAGATGAATAATTGATTCCTGCAAAAGCTGACATCCCATTCACTCTTCTTTTATGTTCTATGGGAGGGGCCAATCCTCTCTGAGGTGTGGCCTTACTCCCGAGTTGATCCTGCTTTCTCAATTGTTCTTGTCTTCTGCTACCTCCCCAGCATCACTGGTGTCTGAACCCGAAGGCAGCTGCCGATTGCCAGCCTGCCCTGGCCCCATCTCTGCCTCTGATGCAGAGCCCTCCTCTGTGCCTTCCTCAGCCTCCAGAGCTGGCCCAGGTTCAACCCCAACCTCCTCACTCCTGTCTGACTCTGCTGCCAGCTCCATCAGCTGCCAGCGGGCCACAACACTTGGTGAGAAATTTGTCAAGTGAGTTTTGCCCCATTGTACGATTTGTCTTGCCATGTTCGTTAAGCCAATCACTGCTGCTTGTTAAATTAGCAAGATGGTTGTTCAGTGAATCTGCTTCCCTCTGTGGACGTTGCTTGTCAGAAGGTCGCAAAAGGGGATCATGTGATCCTGGGACATTGAGACCATCATAAATGTGAAACAGTTGTCAAGCATCCGAATGTAAATCATGTGATCACAGGGATGCGTGATCACAGACATAAATGTGAAAACTGGTCATAAGTCATTTTTTTCAATGCAATTGTAACTTTGAATGGTCAATAAGCAAACTGTTGTAAGTTGAGAACTACCTGTACTGAGAGATAAAATAATCCTTTGTCCCTTGATGGGGAGATGTCCTTTTGCTTGAGATCAGAATGAAAAAGAATTAGTCAGTCCCTCTTTTATTTGTTGAGTTGCTAGATTATGTCATGCCTCTGTCGGAATCTGAATCCGAGGAAGAAGAACAGCTGGCAGGGAGTGGCAGTGTGGTTTTGTTGACTGTGGAGGAAACTGGGGAAGGGCAAAGTCCATCTGGGCAGAGCAGGGAAGAGATAGAAGAAGGGAGAGGGAGTTCAGAGGAAGACCCAGACCCACCCCCTCTTCATCCTAGGGCACACAGAGAGGAATGGAGAAGAGAGCCACGTGGGTTGCGTGGCTTACGGGGAAGGAAAGGGCCCTGATTCCCTTCATTAGGCACACCTGGGAAGAGAGTTTCAAAGAGATGCAAACTGAGTGCGATGCCTGCTGGGGACAAACGTGAGTTTATCTTGTGTTGACTATGGTTATCTGCGTTCCTGGAATCCTCCCATTTGGGTTGATTTACTGTAATTCCTTCATGTCTGGAATTCCTTCTCCTGCACTGCCAGACTAATTTTCTCATCTTGCCTTGATTGGACTTATAGTTAAAGTTTATGTTGACCTCATTCTGGATTTCAATCTCTGAAGCCAAGCGCTGTTTCTGGGAGAGTTTTTAACCAGGACATTGGAGGCAAAGTTGGAGTTAATAAAGGGACTCCTACTTATTATTTGACTGTATTGCCTTTGTGTCACGCCCCGGGTCATCACAGATACTTAGTCTAACTGTCTATCACTCCTCTCTCTCTCTTCCTCTTTGCTTGGGAAATTGTTGAGGAAAGATAAAAGTGTTGATTTTCAGATGATGAGTTGCAATCGTTTTTGAAAACTGGACTGAAAATCAGATTACGAATGGCGGCAAAGATACGTGTCCCCAGAATAATGTTGGAAGATGCAAACTGGGTCATTCACCGGGATCCAGAGGTTGAATGATACAGATTGGATCCTGTAAATCAGATTGCCCATTCTCACTTTAAGTAGCAATAGCAATAGCCCTTAATATGCTGCTTCACAGTGCTTTACAGCCCTCTCTAAGAGATTTACAGAGTCATCCTATTGCTCCCCAACAATCTGGGTCCTCATTTTACCCACCTCAGAAGGATGGAAGGCTGAGTCCACCTTGAGCCAGTAGGATTCAAACTGCCAAACTGTAGGCAGGCAGCAGAAGTAGCCTGCAGTACTGCATTCTATCCACTGCATCACCGTGGCTCTTGGTTGGATGGATGGCTATTGAATCCAAATTGGTTTTTTCCAATGATAGAGGCATTAGGCAACAATGTACATTTAGGTTCTGCATACTGCATAACACTGTTTCCAATCCAAAAATGGTCCAAAGATTTGAAATGCTTAAGCCACAGAGGTTGAATTGAAGGAAGATTGTTGGCTGTTCCTGATGGGGCTTCAGTTTATTGCAAGGCTGAACATTTCTGAACCCAGAATTAGCAATATAGCAGTTAGATATTGCTTCCTGGTGCTTTTAAAGCTCTCCCTAAGCGATTTATAGAGTCAGCCTCCTACTCCCAACAATCTGGGGCCCTCATTTTACCAACTTTGGAAGAATGGAAGGCTGAGTCAACCTTGAGCAGGTTAAGATTTGAACTGCTGGCAGTGGGCAGAAATAGCCTGCAATACTGTATTCTAACCAGTGGCTCTTACAACAAAATATTGAAAACCTGAGTATGTCTGATGCTTTGATTCAACAGAGAAGGTACTGGCTCAAAGGATCTCTGATACACAAATGATTTTGGAATAAAAACACATGATAGGATAGTAGATATTGTTGGCTTATAGTCTTATTAATATTATTTTTATATTATAAAATTATTAGCAACAGCACTTAGACACACACACACTCACACACACATATATTTATAGATAAATATAAATATAGATGTAGATGTGGATGTAGATATACCGCTTCACAGTGCTTTATAACCCTAAGTGGTTTACAGATAGCACTTAGACATAAGCACACGCACCCACCCCCCACTTCACAGTGTTTTATAGTCCTCTTTAAGAAGTTTACAGAATCAGCAAATTTCTCCCAACAACCTGGGGTCCTCATTTTACCGATCTCGGAAGGATGGAAGGCTGAGTCAACCTTGAGCTGGTGAGAATTGAACTGCTGGCAGTCAGCAGTGAATTAGCCTGCAGTACTACTTTCTAACCACTGCGCCACCATGGCTCTTAGTGGAACCCACGCATGGAGCTTTGTCCAGCAACTGGTTAACTTTTAGTTTTCCAAGCACATTTCCAATTAAATCTAGATGATGATGATGATGATCGTAAAAATCTGTTCATTGTTGGCTGACATGTTGTGACTTTCCTCTGTGAAGTCGTTGCTACTTTTTTTTTTAATGCTCGCTGAAACAGGGAAAGAATTTTTGATGAGATGGCTTCATGGAGCTGTGTTCAAGATGGGCACAATGGAAGGCTGATCTGATTTTCCTGGAAGTCTGAAAAATATTGAAATGAGATAGTTTTTGGATTTTTTTTTTTCTGCAGGAGGAACAAGTGAAAGCAATCCTGTGTTTAGTCCTGCCATCCGAAAACAGCTTCGCAAAACCAGACTCGAGATACTGCACAAAGAATATGAGGTAAGACTACAACAATAAAGGGAATTTCAGAATTATTTTATTGCATTAGCATGACTAACGGGAGATGGCATGCATATCTCTATCTCCAAAAGGGCTTTTTTGCAGCAAAGATGTTTAAAAATAGATCCGCCAAATTTTGGAAATGTAATCAAGGACCGGGCACATATTACCACACGTGGTGGACATGTTCAAAACAAAAGAAAAATTTGGATAAAAATGTACATATCATTAGAAAAAAGTGTTAAAACAGCATATAGATTATAAACCAGAATTATTTTTGTTAGGCATAATGCCAGAAAAATATGAGAAAGGAAATTTATCTTTAATATTACATGTCGTGACAGCAGGAAGAATTGTATTTGCAAAGCACTGGAAAAATGAGGAAACACCTACAGAAAGAACAGAGTAAGAATTAGAAATAGAAATTAGAATAGGATTAGGATTAAGATTAGGAATAGATTTAGGAATAGGAATAGGAATTGAATTGAATTGAATTCTTTGTAGGCCAAGTGTGATTGGACACACATGGAATTTGTCTTGGTGCAAATGCTCTCAGTGTACATAAAAGAAAAGATACCTTCATCACGAATCATAAGGTACAACACTTAACAATAGTTATAGGGTACAATAAGCAATCAAGAAGAAGCAATAATAAAAAAAAAATATTACTGTGAAGAAATGGAAAGACTGACATTGAAGATAGAAGAAAAAGAAGACACTATTTTTGAATTTGGGATTTGTTTTACAAATGGTTAGACAACAGAGGTAGAAACTAGGAACTGGAAAAATAATATTGTGTAAGCAAATTAAACCAGACAACATGCTGTTCACAAAATAGAATAGAACAGAACAGAACAGAATAGAATAGAATTCTTTATTGGCCAAGTGTTGTTGGACACAAGGAATTTGTCTTGGTGCAAATACTCTCAGCATACATAAAAGAAAAGATATGTTCGTCAAGAATCATAAGGTATAACACTTAATGATAGTCATAGGGTACAGTAGAGAGAAGATTACGAAGCATGTGTTGGAAGCTTATTGAAAAATGCTATTTTAGTGTGAAGTATCTTTTGAAAAAATAGCAATTATTGGTTGCAACAAAAGGGTCACCTCAATTACCAGTGGCCCATGGAGAGATTCCCTGAAGGTACTCTGCATATAATGAGTATAGTTTAGAAAAATGCCAAAGAAACAGTAACACCCTGAAACATTTGAACAAAATTGGTCTATAGGCTGAAATGCTACAAATATGTGTTTCCTCATTACCAAATCCAGCAATTTCATCTTTCTTCCATCCTGCCCTCACTTGTCCCCCAAAATGCTTCTATTGGGAGTGCTTCCATTGTTTTGCTCACTTTCGTGCTTTCCTTCTAAATATTTAACAAATTATTGCACATGAAGTACTTGTGTACCTGAAATACTAGATCTCATCTTTTCCTTGGCACATCCAGCAAACATATATATTAGATATTCAACAATTAACTTTTATATTACCTCAGATCTAAGTACTTTAAATCAGAGCAACTAAATCAGATCTGCCTTACTCTGCTATCAGAAATAAGATTGTGACCCAGATGATCCTTTGGTACCATGTTTTTTCTGAAAATAAGACAGGGTCTTATATTAATTTTTGTTCTCCCAAAATGCATTAGGGCTTATTTTCCTCCTAGGTCTTACTTTCAGGAAAATACAATATTAAATGTGTCTGGCTGATGATCTTAACTGGGGCTTATTTTGGGAATAGGGCTTATATTGCAAGCATCCTGAAAAATCATGCTAGGACTTATTTTCCAGTTAGGTCTTATTTTGGGGAAAATGGTATGACCCAGCAGAATTGTATATCTCTTAATGGAATCCACACACACATGTCCAATTGGTGAAACCCTGAAATCTAGAATAATGTTTTATCGGATTCTACACTACGGTCACCTTCACCCTGAGAATTAAAACATTGTGCTTTAAACTGGTATGGTTTTATCTGTGGACTCTACTTCACTCTGGATCTTTAATCCCTTAGGATGAGATAGAATCGCTGCAGAAAGAGTTGGAAACTCTGAAAGGAGAAAACCTCAGCCTGGAGTCCCAGCTTAAATCTGTCCTCCACCCAGAGACCTTGCAGGTGCCAGAGAGAACGCAAGAGAGTCCACAGCCTTCCGACAATGAGCACAAAGTGGACGCTGAGACTTTGGCAGCGTGGACCCAGAAGCTTCAGGCTGCAAATGACATGTATGAGAAAGTGAAGGAGGACATGGAAAAATTAATGGAGGTAATGTGTGTTAATGCAACTCGGCGGCCGTCTGTGCATTGACAGTTGACAGGGCAGGGTCCCAAGGCGATTGGGGCCTTAAGTTCTCTAAGTGTAATGCTCTGTTGGTAGTCCCAAAGGTTCTTTTTTCAAGAGGCAACTGGACTTTCTTGTTTTTCTTTGAAGATGATTTGGCTTCTCATACAAGAAGCTTCTTCTGCTCTGACTGGTTGGAGGAGAAGGGAAGGATTTGTACTCCTTGCAGACAGCTGGTCATTTGCAGGACACAGACAAACCTCCAAGTGGCCTCAGCGATTCTCTGTAAAGAATTGCAAATGATCAGAATATAAATCCTTCCATTCCCCACCATCCAGTCAGAGCTGAAGAAGCTTCTTGGATGAGAAGTGAAATGTCTTCAAAGAAAAAAAANCCTTCCATTCCCCACCATCCAGTCAGAGCTGAAGAAGCTTCTTGGATGAGAAGTGAAATGTCTTCAAAGAAAAAAAAGAAAGTCCAGTTGCCTCTTGAAAAAAGCACCTTTGGGACAACCATGACCTGGATGATTGGGAATCTTCATAGACTTTTGCTCTATTAATAGCAGAATAACAGACTTGCAAGATTCTGCTGTTATAAAGGAAGCATTGGTAGTCATGGTTGGTGCTTCTTGTCTGCATCATCTTACAGAAAGCAAGCAAAATAAAGATTCAGGAATGGTCAGTTGACTTTATGTTCTTTGACCACAGTCAAATATCCTATTAAATGAAGAACATTTTTGCAGAGTGATGTACTTTTTTTATCGCTTTATTGTAAGATCAAGCGGAAATGCTGCTCATGGCCCATAAATAGGACCAGGCACCTCGTTGCTATACAGTTTTTTCTATCCACAGAATTATGTGGCCTCCCTCAGGATCAGGCTAACCGATGCCCTCCAGCTAATTTGAGTTCCTCTCCTATTGGGTATTAGTTCTCAAAGACCCATGCTAGGAGATTGTATGACCATTTTACTCCATGATATCTCAAAGAGTGTGCATTTCCGTGCCTCTAACATCTGGCAGCCTTCATTAATAATGGCAGAGAAGTTTCACAACATATCAAGCTCCAGCAATAATTTAAAAACGTTGCCCATTAAACATGAAAATTCCTGAGAACATTGGACGATGCTACATAGATTCCTCCTGTTGGCATCACAGGAGAATTTGCAAAGATGAACTGCAGGTGAGAAATTTATCTGTTCCCCTGTACAATATTTAGTTTATTCAAAGAAAATTAAAATATAATACACCAAAATGTTAAAACATATATTTTTAAAAGAAAAAGAAATAAAAAATACAACAAACAAGACATTCAAAAGAAAAAGTGTCTTTAAAAAAAGATTTAACTCATAGACACATAATGTCCTCCTTGGTTGATTGATACAGTACAACAATGTTAGTTTCCTACCCTTTGGGGAGCAGACCAAAAGAAGAATTTTAAATTACCAAATCTGTTTACAAATTATTAGCCTGTCATTTATATACTATATTAACTACAGTATAATTAAGAGGAAAAACAACAATTAATGTATACAAGTAATAAAAATATTATTTTTTGTCTGAAATGGTACAGGGCAGTGGTGGCAAACCTTTTTGGATTCCTATGTCAGAAATTGTGCGCGTACCAATACACACACACTCGTGTGCCAGCACCCAGAATGTAATGCGTGCCACCCATGCCCCCTGTGCATGCGCACGCAATCTCCCCACCCCACCTCTTTATCTGCACTGCACCTCACAGCTGATTTTTCGATTGATTTGAGGCCTTTTTTGGCCTCCCAGCAGCTTGGAAAAAGCCTCTACAAGGCTTTTCAGGATGAATTAGAGGCCCGTTTGTCATTTCTGGAATTACAGGAAGTGACAAAATGAGCCTATTGTCCTGAAAAGCCTTGCAGAAGCTTTTTCCGAGGCTGAAAAAGGCCTCAAACCAACAAAAAAAAATCAACTGTGAGGCGTGCGCATGCGCAGTGAGGTAAATTGCCTTCAGCTCGCATGCCAGCACAAATGGCTCTGTGTGCCACTTGTGGCATGCGTGCCATAGGTTCGCCATCACTGGTATAGGGTCTCCTGCTTGAGGAGTGGGTTGGATTAGAAGACCTCCAAGGTCCCTTCCCACTCTGTTATTTTGTTATATTCTGTGTACATTTCACAAATGCCTGAAGGTTTATTTCTTCAATAACAACTTAAAGGAAAACATTGTCTGTCAGAATCACTTGCCTATTTTGTCTATGGATCCTTTTTTTGCTAGTCCAGGAGCTGCTAATTGCATTAGGCTGCTTTCTTTTTTCAATATCGATGACCAGATTTCATTTCCAGGATTCCAATAATCTATCATGTGGCTAACAGAAGGCTGACAACCTTCTGTCTTGCAAATGTCATCTCACTGGCTCAGAGACAGAGGCCCTCCCAGCCTTTCTAGGGCTAACCAATAACTGAAACAGGGCCCTTGGGTCCTAGTGATTTAAAAGGGACATTTTAGGGTTTAAAAGAACTTGCCCAAATCATTTTGTTGGAGGAAGGAAAGGGAGGGGAGGAAGGAAAGAAAGGGAGGGAAGAAGGAAAGAAAGGAAAGGCAAGGAAGGAAGGAAGGAAGGGAGGGAGGGAGGGGGAGGGAAGCGAGAGAGGAAAGGAAGGGAGGGAAGCGAGGGAGGGAGGAAAAAGAGAGGGGTGGGAGGAAGGAAGGAAATTAAGGGTAACAGCATGCCACCATGAACTAAGCCTATTGTGCCAAAACCCAAGAAAACATCAATATTTGACAATTGATAAAATTATCAAGAAGGAAGGCATAAACTTCCATGTTCAAGAACACTTTCTGATTGTAATATTTCATGACAAGACTGATGAAAACCATCTAGACAGAATCAAATTCATTTAGGTTAGCAAAAAGAACTTTATGTCTCTGTGGGTGAAGCATTAGTTCCCTTTCTTTTTCAACAGTGAGAAAACTTGTTTGTCATTGAAAAAGCTACAAGACAACACTTGGTAACTAAAAGATAACTAATTTAGATTGTCTCTCTGTGTAAATTAGTTGGGAAAATAATGTTGATCGATATAGCTGTGCCAGGATTGAGTACATGCAGTCCTTGAATTATCACCATTCATTCAGTGGCCGTTTGAAATTACAATGGTAAATATGTTTGGATATATCGTAGAATTAGACAAAGGGCAAAAATTTAGGGAAGGAAACTAAGATGACAATGGCAACTGCTTGTAAGGAAAACTTATATGAAATGTTTTACAGATGGTACTTGCCACTGGCAAGATTAGCAAAGATGTTTAAAAACATGTCCGCCAGATATTGGAAATGTCATCAGACTCCAGGCATGTACTATATGTGGTGGACATTTGCAAAAGCAAAGAATTACTGGACAAAAATATATACATGGTTCAAAATGTTGAAGCAACAGATAGACTATAAGCCAGAAATATTTTGGTTAGGTATAGTATCACAGTATAATAAAGGGAACATATATTTAACACATGTTTTGACAGCAGGAAGAATCGTATTTGCACAGTACTGAAAAAATAAGAATATACCTATAGAAGAAGTTGTAATTAAAACAATTGTAGATTGTGCAGAAATGGACAGATTGACATTAAAAATAAAAGAAAGGGAAGATAAAGGGAAGATACAGAGTATTTTTGAACATGGGATTTATTTTACAAATGTTTGGATGACAGAGGTACACATTAGGACTTAGAAAAGTATTATACTAGCTCAATACCCGTGCTTCACTATGAAACTTTGTGGCTGGGCTTAGTTTTTGGGGAGGAAAGTAATTCTGCCTCTGCCTACCAGCATCCATCGGTATTCAACTGGCTAGCATCCTGTCAGTGTTTGAGTGGGCTGTTTGGAAACTGAAAGAGTATTTGCTGTATGAGCAAGAAGGAGACAGCTAGGAGCCTAAATGTGTCTTAGCGCAACTGTTCTGTACTAAAGCTGCTTGGTGCTGTGAAACTAAAACTGAAAACTCCTCTGCTTGTGTTTTGCATTTGGGACAGATTTCTTTTCAGGTGGGGAAGAGGAGTAGAACTCCTTAACATCAGAGCGTGTTAATAATAATAATATAGGAAATACTAATGCTCTGATGGTCATTTCAAAAAAATCCTTTCTTAGTGAGAACCTAGAAGCCAAGAGGAACATATGTGCCAAATATGTGTTTGTAGGCTTTACAGTTGTGGAGATTTTGTGATGATGTATGAATGGTATTTCACTCTTATATATTTAGAAGAAGAAGAAAAAGAACAATAACAAATTGACCCAGACAATGGTTCACCAAGCCACTTGTGTATGTAAATTGAAAATGTATCAATAAACTGATAAAAAAAAAAAAGAAATTACAATGGCACTGAAAAAAGTGACTTAGAACTACTCCTCACACTCATAACTGCCCCAATATCTCCATGGACATGTGATTAAAATTTGAGTGCTTCGCAACCAGCTTGTACAGATAGTCCTGTATCTCCAAAATATCTTTACAACAAACGATATAAAATCCATGCAGTGCTCATCCCTGGGGTACTTGTCAATCAGAATGGAGCTGGGAGGGAATTTGGAAGTCTTCTAGTCCAATCCCCTGCTCAAGCAGGAGACCCTATACCAGTAGTGGCTAACCTTTTTGGGCTCCTGTGCCAAAAATTGTGTGCACAGTAGCGCACGTGCACTCGCGTGCCAGCACCCAGAATGCACTGCGTGCTCCCCCATGCTCCCTGTGCATGTGCATGCAATCCCCCACCACCCCCTTACCTGCACTGCACCTCACAGCTGATTTATTTTTTGGCCTCCCAGAGGCTAATACGAATAGAATAATATGCCCATTTCCTCACTTCCAGCATTACAGGAAGTGACAAAATGAGCCTATTTTTCCTGAAAAGCCTTGCAAAGGCTTTCTCCAAGCCTCTGGGAGGTCAAAAAAACCCTGAAACCAACAGAAAAATCAGCTGAGGGGCTCTCACATGTGCAGTGAAGTAAGTTTGCCTGCGGCTTGCAAGCTGGCACAAATGGCTCTGTATGCCACTTGTGGCAGGCGTGCCATAAGTTCGCCATCACGTCCCTATACCATTTCAGACAGGTGGCTGTCCAATCTTAAAAACCTCCAGTGATGAAGCATCCACAACTCCCGCTGTTCCACTGGTTACTTCTCCTCACAGTTAGGAAATTTCTCCTCAATTCCAGGTTGCTTCTCTCCTTGACGATCCATCCATTGCATTCCTATGTATGTGTGTATATATATATGTGTGTGTGTGTGTATAATGTATGTATATATGTGTGTCTGTATGTATATGTGTGTATATGTGTGTGTATCTGTATGTATATATATGTGTGTGTGTGTATAATGTATGTGTGTGTGTATATACATATACACATGTATATATACAAATATACATATATATATATATATATACATATATACATATATTATGTATACACACATATACATATTTGTTTTCTTAAGTTTTCGCGGGTACTTACATGTATGCTGTTCAGCTTTGTTTGGGTTTTAAAAGCACAACTACAGTGACGTGGGAAAATACCCGAACAAAGCTGAACAGCATACATATACATATGTATATATCTTTAAAAAGAAAGTCTTTGCCACTGAGTAATCTTTGTCCGCTTGGAAGAACATAGGGTAGAAGTTGTTCAACATTCATTTTGCTGATACCTGCACACTGTGATGTCAATCCATTTAAAGAATTTAGTCGTGGAGTTGAGACAGGAAACATTGAATTGCCATTAGTATATCTCCTTTAATGACCGTCAGGTTGAACTAACACAGCTCTGCTTATTTCCCTGGATAGCAGCCTCGCGGCGTATTTTGGAATTATGAATTAAAAATGTCTGGTCTCTTGTCACTTTCCACCTTCCCCTCTCCCAGGGTAATTTTTAAGTGTTGTCTCTGTTGAAGGGGGCTCTCCAGGACTAGAGAATAGGTCTCGGCCATCGCTTGTTGTTACATTTCATCCTCTCCTTCTTAAAATTGGCCCTGGTTTGAATAGACGTGAGCTTTGTTGACGTTAATAATTTTACTTCCACGTAGGTGAATAAGAAACTGAGGCTTGAAAATGGTAGCCTTGCGAGGGAGAACTTGCAGCTGAAGGCTGAGGTTGGAAGCAGGTCGCCCCAGAGGTATGTAAATATTTAAAACCTTTTCCATGCATTTTTCATGGGGCTGGGCTTAACTCTTGGTGGGCCAAAGGGGAAGGTGCATTGAGGTGAGAGAGCCAACTCTATGCAGTTTCTCCTTTTTGCATTTTGTTGGCTGCTTACAGGATCGGCCCAAATTGGCTTCAAATGCATATATTTAAAAAAAAAAATGGAACATGACTAACTTCTCCTTCCCAACACCTCTGTGCACTTCTGTGCTTTTAACACAGGCTTATTTCAAATAAGCATGTTGCACCTTGCTTTTGTTGAAAAACTATTGCCCAATCTGTTTGTATGTATGTGTATATCTGTGTGTATGTGTGTATACATGATGTGTGTGTGTGTGTGTGTGTGTGTGTGTGTGTGTGTGTGTGTGTGTTTGTATGTGTGTATATATATATGTAATATATATATATAAAATCACAGACTTACTCTCTCTCTCACACACACACACACATACATAATCAAATTGGACTTTGGACTCATGGACTCTGCCAAATTCTGCAACAAGACATAACTCTTTTTTAGAGTGAAATGAGATCTTTAGGAATGACAAATTAATAATAAACTCCACGGCTGGATGTTTTGGTTGTTTGTCCTTTCATAGTTGATATGCCGCTTGCAATTTAACTCAGCCACCAACTCTGATCATAAGCATATAGAAAACAAACTGAGGGAAATAGATAAGATCAAGAAAGGGAACAGCATAACTCAACACACATAAATTAAATGAACAATTCAGGATCAGAGTAGGGCAAGTCTTGCTTGAGAGAGAATAGCAATAGAACTTAGACTTATATACCACTTTACAGCACGTTACAGCCCTCTCTAAGTGGTTTACAGAGTCAGCATGTTGCCCCCAACAATCTGGGTCCTCATTTTACCCACCTTGGAAGGATAGAAAGCTGAGTCAACCTTGAACCTGGTGAGATTTGAACTGCCAAATTGCAGGCAGCGAGCAGGCAGCAGAAGTAGCCTGCAGTACTGCACTCTAACCACTGCTCCACCGTGGTTCTGGTTCTAGAACATTAGAACTAGAACATCTTCCTAGTTCTTCCCTCAATTGGGCTTTTTAGAGAAGATTAGCCTTGACCTCAGTTCATAACATGGGATCGGACCGTGGAGAACACCATTTGTGCTCTCAGTAAAGGATACTTAATCAGAATGCAGCTGGGGCACCAGTGTCAAATTCGATCTCATTGAGGGACACATAAGGGTTGTGTTTGACCTTGGAGGTCTAGGTGGGCGTGGCCAGAGTGGGTATGGCCAGCTCAACATCACTCATGTCGGGGGCACCTGTGGTGGCCCGGGCAGGGGTGGGAGGGATCCATTGTCTGCAGCAGAGGAAGGCGAGACCAGGAAGAGCACCAAACCCTTGTCCTCCAGTGGAGCCTTGCCGTCCCTCTCAGGCTATTTCCAGAGGACCTCTAGACAGTGGCGTAGGCTGTTCAGAGCCCTAGGCATTGGAGGCTAATTGCCCAGCCCTGCCCTCGAGCTCCCAAGTATCGGGACCCCACAGCATTGCCCAGCCCTGCTCCCCAAGGGCGTGCCTGGCTGTGCTTACCACCTCGAGGCTGCTGCTATTCTTGCTCTCCTTGGATAGGTTGCTCATGATGTGTGCGGGAGGGCAAAGTGTGTGTGATGACCTGGGGTGTGGCACAAAAGTAACAAAGTCACAAAAGTAGGTAAAGTCCCTATAATTCCTCCAACTTGGCCTCCAATGTCCAGCTATCATCAGCTGGAGAAAAAACTCTGCCAAGAACAGTTTTTAAAGGGAAGAAATTCAGTCCAAACCCAAAGTAAATATAGATTATAAATAAAAACCATAGCTGCAGCAATTAACGAGACAGGGCAGGATAAGGAATTGCAGACTTCAAAAGACAAGGAAACACACACAGTTGGGAGGATGCCAGAACCCAGATAAGACTTCACAAGCAAAGATAAATTCACGCTTTGCTTCCAGCAGGGTGCTGTGAGCAAACACCCTTTTTAAATCCTGTTTTCCCAGCTGCAAGCTAATTAAGGGAATCAGGGCCCTTTTCTCCCCCGTAACCCACGTAACTCACATTGCTCCTGCCTCCATTCCTCCCTGTGTGCCCTTGGATGAAGAGGGGGTGAACCTGGGTCTTCCTCTGAATGCCCAGTCGGACTGGACCCTTCCCCAGTTTCTTCCACAGCCACCAAAGCCACACTCCCACTCCCTGTCAGCTGCTCGACCTCCTCCTCAGAATCAGATTCTGACAAGAGCATGACAGTGTTTGGTCAGAGGGAGGTTGGTCCTTCACTGCTTCATACACACACAAACACACAGATATACATATAAGGTAGTCTTCGGCTTATGACCTCAGTTGAGCCCAAAATGTCTATTGCTCAGTGAGACATTCAGTGTGAGCTTTTTCCCCCATTTTACGACCTTTCCTTGCCACAGTTATTAAGGGAATCATTGCAGTTGTTAAGTTAGTAACATGTTTGTTAAGTGAATCTGGCTTCCCCGTTGATTTTGTGTGCCTGAAGGCCCCAAAAGGTGATCACATGACTCTGCGGCGCTGCAACAGTCATAAATATGAGTCAGCTGCCAAGTACCTGAATTTCAATCAGAGATGATGCTGCAGCGGCTGTAAATGTGAAAAATAGTCTTAAGTCACTTTTTTCAGTGAGGTAACTTTGAACGGACACTAAATGAACTGTTGTAACTCAAGGACTCCAAGTCTCTCTCTCTGTGTGTAGGTAGGTAGGTAGATAGATAGACAGAGGGAGGGAGGGAGAAATAGATAGATAGAGATAGGTGACAGATGAGATAGATAGATAGATAGATAGATAGATAGATAGATAGATAGATAGATAGATAGATAGATAGATAGATAGATAGATAGATAGATAGATAGATAGGCAGGCAGGCAGGCAGGCAGGCAGGCAGGCAGGCAGGCAGATAGATAAGGCAGGCAGGCAGGCAGGCAGATGAAAGCAGAAGGTATGCAAGGACTTCTCATTTAACAATTTCATCCCTGTAGTGACTGAACAAGAGCTATTCATCAGAACAACATATAATTGCTCCAAATGAATCCTCCTTTTTAAGAAAGAAAGAAAAAACCAAGCCCTTCTAAAGAATGGCAACAATTACTGAATTTCATCTTGGCATTTTTATATTTGACAAGGTGACATTGCGGATGAAATGTATATTGTAAAATGCGGCTGGGCTGTAAGAATGATTGAATGTAAATATTTCAAGATGTGGACCGCTGTTCAAATGTTATCATAAATCTCTGCCATTGTTTTAGGGGATAATTCTTCATGCATATTTGAGTTGAAAGGATAGGGCCAATCCCTAGAAGAGTAATCTGCTTGGTTATTGCCTTTGTACTGCTAATGGTTTCATTTTCTTCTCCAGACATTTTTTTTAAAGAAAAGTATTCTCTGCTCCATTTTATGATACGAAGTTGAGATGATAGATAGATAGATAGATAGATAGATAGATAGATAGATAGATAGATAGATAGATAGATAGATAGATAGATAGATAGATAGATAGATAGATAGATAGATAGATAGATAGCTGGATAGGCTCACATGGTTAGGACGCTGGCTTGTCAATCAAACAAGCCCAGATTTGAGACCCAAGTGATGGGGTAAGCTCCCGTCATTTGCTGCAGCTCCTGCTAACCCAGCAGTTCGAAAGCGGGCAACCAAAAGTAGATAGATAGGTACCACTTCAGCTGAGATTATAGATGATTAGGTAGGTAGGTAAGTAGGTGGGTGGATGGAGACAGAGAAGGGTGGGGGGAGAGAGAGAGAGAGAAGAGATGGAAAGTGAGATAGCCAGATAGCTGAATAGTACAGTGGCTCACGTGTTTAGGATGTGGCTTGTCAATCAAACAAGTCTGCATTCAAGACCCAAGCAATGGAGTGAGCTCCCATCAGTTGTTCCAGCTTCTGCCAATCTAGGAGTTCAAAAACAGGCAACCAGAAGTAAATATATGGGTACCACTTCAGCTGAGATTACTGATAGATAATAAACAGACAGATAGACGATTGATAATTGGTCCTGGGGTTGATTGTAGCTAGTTCATCCATGATCCTATGCCTTGTATCAGCTGCTTTGCTCTTTTTTTAAAAAACAAACTTTATTAATTATACAACTAAAATGTCAAACAAACACATAGACAACACACAGAAAGAAAAAGAAAACAGAAAAAAAAATGATTAAAAAACTAGCAATTCTATTATCGACAGTCTATGGTTCCTTGTTTGTTATCAATATTGGTGACATTTACAAATACATCTTATTGCGAGTATATAATTACTTCCTCTTTTACATTTTATGGTATTTACTAATATATTTTCTATTTTTGTTCTATCCAATCATATCAGCATTCCCAGCTTTTATAATATTCTGATGTTTCTTTTTCCTTAAGTGCTAAAGTTAATTTATCCATCTCTGCACAGGCTGTTATTTTCTGAATGACCATCTCCTCTGTTGGAATATCTGCTTGTTTCCAACACTGTGCAAAGGTTATTCTGGCTGCAGTAAGAATGTGCAGTATTATATATTTGGCTTTTTTAGAAATTTGTCTATTAAATATCCCCAGTAAGAAGAATCAGATAATACTTGCTGAACTATACCAGGGACAAATATGCAGCTGTACTGATTCATTCAAGAAATTTTTTTTAGCTGAGGCTGTTGGAAATACCTCAATGTTTTATGACTGGAAGAGATGGGAGAGTTGTTTGTGCTTGTGCTGTGCAAGAACTGGTGCTAGAATGGATGATGTCCTATGGTTTAATGACAGTCCACCATGTAAAATTCCGTGTCTTAACTCTATGGAGTTAAGTTCTATGTTCAAAGTCTCTGTATCAAATTTTGGAAAGATTTCGATATAGCTATGTGCCTCTAATTTGCAAAGGAAAATGATCGGCTACCTATCTGTTACTAGCCTTCTTGTTTCTTTATTTCCAAGTCAGTGGAACTCTGTGATTTATGCTGGGTTCAGAAATAAATACAGGTAGTCCTCAACTTACGTGTTGGTTGAGTTTTGCCCCATTTTATACCTTTTTTGCCACTTTTGTTAAGTGAATCACTGCAGTGGTTCAATTAGTAACCCAGTTGATAAGTGAAATCTGGTTTCCCCATTGATTTTGCTGGTCAGAAGTTTGCAAAAAAGGATCACGGGACCCTGGGGCACTGCAGCCGTCATAAATATGAGCCAGTTGTTAAGCCTCTGAATGTAAATCATGTGACCATAGCGATATTGCCAAAGTCATAACTGAAAAATGATCTGAAGTTACTTTTGTCAGTGCCGTTGTAGCTTCAAACGGTAACTAAATGAACTGTTGTAAGTCGAGGAACATTTATAGCAGGGGTGTCAAGGCCTGCAGGCTAGATACGGCCTGCGGAGTGCTTAGACCTGACCAGCCACCTTGGAAACAATGAAGGACCAGTCCATGATGCTTTTACCAGCAAAAACAACTCAGGAGTGCCCCCAACACAAGTGATGTCAAGCTGGCCAGGTGCACCCATCCCCCCGAGGTCAAACACAGCCCTGTGGCCCTCATTGAAATTGAGTTTGATCTATAGCGTGTTCTCTAGATTATCTACCCCAGCAGTCCCCAACCTTTCAGGCACCAGGGTTTTGTGAAGAGAGGTTTTTCCACAGACCAGAAGGGGCATGGCTTTTTGTGCTGCCTGCATCCTGTGGATGGGGGTTTCACTTGTTTGCATGGCCCAGTTTCTGGCATGCCACAGGCGGTACTAGTCCCCAAACCGGGGGGTCGGAGATCCTCGGTCTAACCCTGTGATTTGGATGAAGTTGGGTGGAAAGAAAAGAATTGGCCAAAGTCACAGAGTGCACTTCAGTGACTGAGAGCTGCCGTGTATTAGATCTCTTGTCACATCTGCAAATCAGAAGCATAAAACACACCCTGACAAAATATTCCCGAGCTTTGTGTACTGTAGGAAGAGTGTTCTTGCCTTTTCTCATGTAATTTTTCCTTCATTTGAGTGTGGCCCAGTTTTCAGCATGCCATGAACTGTAGCAGTTCATGGACCAGGAGTTGGGGGGGCCTGATCTACCCCGTTCTTTCACTGCTATCTCAAGGAAATTGTATTGACAATAGTACATCGGTAAGATGTACTATCCTTCCTGTAATTTTGTCGGATTGTTGCCACTTATTTATTTGTTTGTTTGCTTGCTTGTTTACAGGTTAGGGAAGTTTACCGTGGCAGCCCTACAGACCAGGCTGGAGCAATGTGAGCAGGAAACAAACCGTCTTAAGAAGGCATTGGAGAGAAGCGATGCCTACGTAGAAGACTTGGAGTCCCAGATTGCACAGATGAAGCGGGAATGGGACCAAAGGAAACCCACAAGCCCAGAAAACATAACTGCTGTCTCCATGGAGGATAAAGACTGTGAAAGTCCCCCCAGCAAGGCTGCCCAGAGCACCCCAGAACCCATCGATCCTACCTGTTTATGCACTAGTCATACCCCGGCCGATCTCGAGGAGCCTGCAGGACTTTTAGGGAGCAGCAATGATGTCTGCTTAAATTCAGCTAGCCAGGCTTGTTCAGATGATCCAGTCACTCCAGAGCCTGCTGGAAGAGATGTTTTTCGAAGCTCTCAAGAGGGTCTTTTGGACGTTGGCAGCTCTGACATGGACACCTGTTCAGAGCCAGCCTGGGATAAAATTGAGGACTGTGCACCCTATAAAGAAGAACTCTACGATCTTCCCGATCCGTGCACTCCGTTGTCTCTCAGTTGCTTGCAGTTAAACACGCCCAACAATAAGGACGATCCAGCTGCGAAAGAGGAAAGCCAGAGTGAGCCATCCACCTTCCTAAGGAAATTGGAATTTGAGGATTTTGGAGAGGCCTCTGACGATTGCAACAAAGATTCCCCGGAGCACAGTGTAAGCAGTTGTGAGAGCAGTGAACCTAAGGAAGGTTGTTTCTCTTCGGACAAACCAGATTTTTGGAACACGTGCCAGCCGCGTTACGGCGAGAACTTGGACTTCGAAGGCTCAGAGCCTAACACGGCCACCAGCGACTCAGCTGAGTCTTTGCCGAAATTGAGCGAAAAGAGCCACAATCCGGGTGTGCTGAAAAAACTGCACTCCATTCGCTCATCAGAAATGAATCGCACCAGGACGTCTAGCGAGGCGTCCATGGACGCAGCTTACCTTGATAAGATCTCCGAACTGGATTCCATGATGTCCGAGTCAGACAACAGCAAGAGCCCCTATTACACCTCCAGATCCTCTTCCGACTTGGATAATTCTTGCAAGGCGACCCAGGGTCCTGACCATTCAAATGAAAATGGTAAGAACGAAAAGGAAAGGAAAGAACCACGTTCGCTAAAGAGTCCTCTCAGCAGGGAGCATTCAGAAGAGAGTAGTGAGTGGAAATATGCAACTTTTTCCATCCTTTCTCCATCGTCACTAGACACCACAGAGCCTTTCCCACTCTTTGCAGTCCGGACTTCTGAAACGAGCGAAGTAAAGCCTCAGAGCTTCTTATTCCAGAGAGAGCTTTCTCCAAGTTTTCTCTTTAGCGGCTCTCAAGGACCTTTTGACGAGAATAAACTCGGCTCCTCTTTATTTAAGGTGGCTCCTGAGCTCCAAAACCTCCATAATCAACTCCAGTCTCCTTGGTCATCATCGTTCATACCCGACAGAAAAGCGAAAAGCATCCATTCGTCGGCCAAAAGGAAAATTCAGAGCAGCCTGTCCAGTGCAAGTCCATCAAAAACCACCAAGAACTGATTTGTTATGTCTTCTTTTTTGTTTTTTTAAGCAAATATATAAATATATATATATATATAGTGCCCAACGTGGAAAATGTTCACATTCTCACTCTCCACCTTATCTCTACAGGATAGTCTTCACCAGGCCTCCTTTGATCTCAGTCTGTCCAATAGTTGAAATGCTGAGTGATGGAGCTTGAATATTCTCTCTGTGTCCCAAATGTAGAGCTATCCATTGAGAGTTCTTCAGAACATGCATCACTTGATGTTCTTCAAGTTTTGATATATTGGGTTATTTTTTAAAATTTAGGTTATATGAAGTCCACTGCTCTTTATATGTCCAGTTACTGAGTGTGACAGATCTTCAAAATGGTTCAGCATTGAAACCAGTCTTTCTATAGGTAAGGCACCTCTGGGACAGCTATGTAGCTGCTTTCCTTAGACAACATTGATGGCAACAATTACCTAGCCTGGCTTCATATAAAACCCAGCTCTGAGAATTAAAAAAAATGTTTGCCTCTTCCTTAGCTGCATGAGTCAGTCTATCTCTGTGCTGAATTATAGCTTTTAATGTGTAACTGTTAACATTTTTTCCTTTGACAAGTCTTTAGTTTGGGGGAATGTCAGTTTGCTTCAGTTGGAAAATCCAGAGTTTTTTTTTTTAAAGAAAATTTGGTTAAACACTGCTTTTAATTCTCTCCCCTCCCCACTCCACCCCATGACTCCCCTCACCCCTCCTACCCCCAGTGGTCCATTGTTGTACGAGAATATGTGGTTTGTGCCTGTGTAGTTCATCAAAAAAATAGGTTGGTATGCTAATGGCTTGTTTACCGAATGTGCATTTTACATGAATACTGTACTGTTTTACATTAATACTGCATGATTTTTCTATGTGGAGTGAATAAAAAAAAAAGTCACGAGCACCGTAACCATTTGAAGTGGCTTCGAGTATTCAATTAATGCAGAAAGGATTGTGAACTTGTATAATTAGAAATCCTTTTTAAATTTTCATTAGTTTGTTTCCTGATAGGAGCGTGCAGACCTTTTTGTCAAAGTGGATAATACAAGTGTAGTTGATACAGCTGCGTATTAACTGACATTCTGGATATATGTAACTATATGCCGGTATTATCTATAATTTCAAACAATAAATGGATCAGAATCTGCATGGGACCAGTCCAGATTTGGGTCATTTTATCAGGAAATTCCACCATCAGGCATTATATAAACACAAATGGCTCTATATTTTTTGTCACAGAGTGTGCACAGTGTGGCTATGTGAGACAACCCAGGAGCAAATTTAGTAAACAGAAGTTTGTATTTAAATAGCGGTTTTCTACAAAGAATATATACATACATGTAGTTCAGTCAGACTTCAAAACAAACAGCAATCAGCAATTACAGCACGGAAGCACACACGGAGAGAGAGATATGCCCCAACAAGGCCTCTTCTTATTACAGGCTCTTAAAGTGATATTAGCAGGGATGGGATTCTACCAGTTCGGACCAGTTCTATAGAACCGGTTGTTAGTATTCTGTGCAGTTCAGAGAACTGGCAAATCGTGCCCCTGGCTGACCCCTCCCCTCTCTGCCTGCCCCTCCCCTCCCAGTTTTTATTGTGCATGCCTGACATCGTGCATGCCCAACATCACTGACTAGATTCTTCCCCTGTCCAGACACCCCTTATTTCTTTTTCATATTTATTTTTTTCCCCTCCTGACAATCAGCTGTTTCCTGACAATCCGCTGTTTGCAACACTCCCTTGCACTCTATTTCTTGCCTTCCCTGAGCCCAGGAGGTCCAAAGGGGGGGGGGGTTGCAAAAAAAAAAAGCCACGCCCACCCAGTCACATGGTCATGCACACTTAGTCATGTCCACAGGCTGGTTGTTAAAAAATTTGAATCCCACCCTGGATATCAGCCCAAAAACCTTGCTGATTCATTCCCAGCGTGTCATTGTAGCAGATGGTCAGTTCTTAAATGATTACCCTGACACTTTTAAAAAAAAATTCAATAAACTAGGACAAAATTAACAGGCAAAGTAAGACTTAAAGTTAATCCAAATACGTGTGGGAATTTTTGAGCTACGCTGTACAAAACCTTGGATATTTTACATACCTGCAGCTCAGGATTTACAACTGTAGCAAATTCTTCTCAATGATGGATCTACAAGAAGTTGAGAGACCTTTTGACAAGAGATGAGATGTTTGGGAAGAAGAGTAATGCTTTTACTGAAAGTGAACATACATTAGTGCCCTAAAATCAAAACTTTGTTGTTTTTAGTGGAAATTGATTTCTTTGTGTAAATCGGCAGGCAAATTCTTTGGCGGATAAGAAAATAAAACATTGGAAATGATATCATGTGGTGCCATAAAGCTATGGGTCTTTTATTGGCAAACCTGGAAAAGAATATTAACCATATCAGATTAAGGTTGCATAGACTTAATTAGACCCATAGCAAATACACATGGAATAGCAAAAATGTACATGGAATAGCAAAAATGTACATACATGGAATAGCAAAAATGGGTTACCAATTGGCCTTCCATTTTATTTATATGGCAACCGAGAATGAACAGAGTTGTTATATAGAATGCATCCTCACAGAATAAATACGATCTTATGTGCTGACATCAGAAGGACATGCCTAACTGGAGATGTTCAGAAGTGCCAAAGCATCTCTTAAACTCAACAGGGAAGTAAACAAAAAACAAAAAGCAGAGCACCCAGATAGTCTGCCTGAACATCCTGGCAGCCATTATGACTAACAGCACTGCAATTATGTTGGTTGATGTTGGTATAACCTTAAGATTTAAAGTATTCAATTTGGTCAAAAGTTGAGATTGAAAAGAAGATTCCAGAAAGGATAGAAAGGATCTTTATGAAAGAACAAAGAAGCCAGATATGTAAATGATGCACCATGATGCACTGAAGTGAAGGAAACTTCAATTGAAGGTGGTTAAACACCGAGGCTGGGTTTTTTCACTTTAGAGAAAACAGAATATCTTCCAAGCCAGCAGCATGTTTTTTTGTAACATACGGGGTTCTTTTCACTTCTTTATGCTGTGTTGCCTTTCCCACACTCCCATCAGTGTAAATCAAGGCTTTGTTTGTGACTGAATAAGGGACTTCCTTTCTATACCTGGTGGAGCAAAGCACATAATTTTGCAGTGTTGTTAATGTCATCGGAAAGACTTTCCCAACTTGAGAATGGAAGCAGCCAAAGGAAAAATTGCATTCAACAACTATAGGATTTAAGGGAAAGTGGATTATCAGAATGGATTTTAAAGAAAACTCCAAATCCTAAAAGTAGGATGATCTTATTTCATCCTCCCTATAATTGCAAACTGCTATACTTGTTGTAGTACTAATTAGTACTGCCATACTCATGCAGTTACTTGTCAAATCCATTATCTCTGTGAAATAAATAGGTCATCTACTAGTTTTCCCTTCTCATATTCGTGCGCATAAGAAATAATGCCATACTAGCTAAATTGAGACACCTAACTGGCATAACCTTTCTAATCACTATCTATAATATTTAGTGACAAAAAAAATGGAAGGGAATAGACTTTCTAGAAAATGACTAGAAAAGAAGCAAGGATCTTTACGATAAACTTTTGTTTATTCGATTGTAAGGTGCTTCAATAAAAAGCCTTTTTTATATGAAAAATTGATGGTTTTCTACTTAAAAGATGCGGTTTGACCCATCCTAAAGTAAGAAAAAAGTATCAATACATTGTTTCTTTGCAAATCTGATGACCAAATCAAAATTCAGAGGTAACCATGACTAATGAAAAAAGTCTCAAGTAAATTTCTTAAGCTTTTGATTCCAATAATAATCAGATAATGTGACAGTTTCAAGATTAACAGGCTTAGTATACGATGAACACAGATCAAAATCTTTGTTTATGGTTTAATAAAGGGACTATAAAATTCCTTGTTGGGAGTGCAACTTTATCAGTTAAGGAAGTTATCAGAAATCATGGATACCTCTGAATTTTGATTTGATCATCAGGTTTGCAAAGAAGCATAATATATAGATGCTGTTTATTTTAGGATGTTGAAGGAAGTGTCGCAATGTTAGGAGTTGAATGAATGCTTTCTAGTTATTAAAAGGAAAGTTCCACTTGAAGTGGAGTAATTGAAGCTTTTACGAGTTCAGCATCAAATCAGTGAATGCTTGTATAACGGAGAATAAGATCAGAACGAATTACCCTTGAATAAGCAATCATTTGGGTTACCAATTGGCCTTCAGTTTTATTTATATGGCATTTATCTTCCAAGAAGATGTGCCTTACTAGCAGGCATTCCAACTGAATCTTTGGTCATTTTCACTGCATAATATTAATTATGGGGCCTTGCCCATGTCGAAAGTCAACTGACTTGCACAGCAAAATCCACAGGTATTCAATCTGCATATGAACACTCCGTGATTACATATATTATTTGTGCTACAATAATGAACAGCAAAGAGTTAAATTTCACATTTTTGGATCATCTTTATATCCCAAAAACTTACACAATAACGCTGTAAGGGTTGCATGTGATTCAAGCACCTCTTGAAACTTGATACAAAATTGTAGTTTTTAGTTTGATTGACTAAAAAATAGATGAGCTAGCCCCTTAATTTTGTTCTGCTTCTGATGATTACTTGATGTTTGTTCATTTGTACAAATCTTTTTTTTTAAAAAAAAGAGGTTTGTTATTGCCTTTTAAAATGATGGTCTTTCTGCCAATCTAATTGAATCCAAGGACTCACCCTGTGTCAGAGCTGCCCCAATCTAGGTCTCTAAGAAAGACTCTTGACTTCATTTGATTGAAGTGATAGGTTCTTTTACTAAAGTTAAGTGGTTGCAGCAAAAGTGAAGCTAGATCTGAGTGTTCCCACAGAAAGGTTATACTTCTTCCCCTTTCTCTGGCCCTCTTCCCCTGACCAGTCCTTCTGTGTCCAATTGGTGTTTTAGGAACCGCTTTGATGCTTGGCATTTCTCGGATGCAATTTCGCATTCTGTTCCCAAGCAGGTGTCTTTGGTGGCTGGCTTATTCCAGTTCGGCACCTCTGGTTCTTGTCAACGTGTCTCCCCTCCCACTGTTTGTCTTCCCATTCCCATGCCTGAACTTTATTCTAAATTTCTTCTCGCCTCTCCTGTGTTTTATGGGAGGGTGCCAGCAAAGCGAAGAAGCTGAAGATAGCAGACCTGACACCCTATTTAGTTTTTTCAAGATCAGCCCAATTCTGCCAGGTTGTGGTAAATGAAGATAATCCTATTTAAATCCATTGATTACAAAGTCAATTCCATTAAATCCAGTTTAGTTTCTATCTTGGCTTTGCTTACCAAAATGGGACAGTTTTATTCTTAAATACCGTATAGGACAGGGGCCTCCAAACATTTGGACCTCAGGGACTACGAAACTCATAATTTTAAATCCCGCAAACCACTAATATGAATTTTGACTTGATGGTGGCTTACTGACATTGGTGGGAAAGTTGGTCCCATATTCCAGAGCTGCAGTAGTCACAGGACTGGCCCTTTGTTCATCCTGAGGGCAGCTGCTCCTCCACCTGGGTGCACCAGCCTGCCATGGACTGGAGGAGCTGCTCTGAGATTACCAAAGAGCCAGTCCTGTGACTACCGCAGCTCTGAAATATGGGATCGACTTTCCCACCAACGTCAGCAAGCCACCCCGGGGTGGATTTCCTTCCCCCGCTGTTGGTCTTACCTTCCAGTTCCAGCTCACTTGGCTCTGCTCAAGGTAAGGTTTGTGCTCGGCTGAAGGGTGGAGGCCAGCAGGTGGGCAGGCCATGTGGGTGGGGCAGTCTTGTGTTCCCACGCAGCCTGGTTTAATTGCTTGGGGGGGACATTGCGGACCACCAAAATTTTCTCATGGACCACCGGTTGGTGATCACTGGTATAGGAAACTGATGCAAAGTGGAATGACACAAGAACAAATATAATGCATCATAGGTTGGACTTCACCTATAAGACAGGTTTAAAACTGAAAGTTTGCATTTTATTCAATATGTTTGGAGGAATGCCTTATTTAGTTAAGTGCAAACATGCATTGTCATGGCTAGTTCAAAAGAGACATATTTAAGTGTCAGAACAGAAGATAATTATTCTGACTTCAGGTGAGGTGAACCATTGCTACTCTGAGCAGAAAATTTTGTCCTGGAACAAATAAAACGTAGAACCTTTTTTCAACCTCTAACCCAGTTTTACCTAGTCTGACAGTAGTGGCATTTACAGAAGCCAATTGTTTGCATGAGGTACAATAAACCATGTTTTTTTCAAATCAGAGCAGCTGCTCTGGCTGAGCACATTGAGCCAAACCAAGCAAACAACATGATGGCTTAGATCTGAAGTGGCACCTGCCAGTTGCTGAGAAACCCTAAAATCATGTATGGTGAGACGTACCCAGATTCTACCATTGAAATACCAAAACCGGCCATATGTTGTCAGTTTATTTGTCTCATAGAAGTAAACAAAAAAGGTCTGTTAATATGTTGTGCCATGGAGGAAATGCAGTGCACCTTTAAGCTTCAATAAGAACTATTAAGAGTACTGCTAGATCAACTCAAGGCCCGCAGCCCGGATCCAGCCTGCGGGGTGCTTAAATCTGGACCTGGAAATAGCCAGCTTCTGGCAGCCAAAATGGAGTGTGGGGGCTGCAACACATGCCCCGTTTTGGCCAGCAGAGGTCCTGCAGGAGGCGTCCATCCTGTCTTTCCCCCTCCCCCCTGCTGACCCATGGATGCTGATCCATGGCCCTCAAAGAAATCCAGTTTGACACCCCTGTGCTAGATAGAATGCGCTGAAAAATTCACTTTCCTGGGGCATTTCCAGCAGGAAATGTAAGCCCCATTCTGCACATGTTTACAGGGAAGTAACTGACAGGAATGTTAAGTTTATACCAAAAAAAATGATTTGAGCTTTATTTTAACAGAATATCAGAGCTGGAAGCATTGGTGGGATTCAAATTTTTTTACTACCAGTTGTGTGGGCATGGCTTGGTGGGCGTGGCAGGGGAAGGATACTGTAAAATCCCTATTGTCTCCCCATCCCACTAACCTGCTTTCCAGCTCCATTCTCCTGTACAGGGCAACAAAGTCCCAGCCAATCAGCTTGGACTTGGGAGGCAGAGAATAGATGGGGACAGTGCCAGTCAGAGGTGGTATTCTGAACTCCTGAAAATTTCCACTACCGGTTCTCCAAACTCAAAATTTCTGCTACTGGTTCTCCAGAACTGGTCAGAATCTGCTGAATACCACTTCTGATATACATATGTATCTGTATGTGTGCAGGTATATATTTGTGTCTGCATATAGCATGTGCTATGTGTGTGTTGGGGTAGTTATACACTAGAAAGCAGGGAACATAATTTCATTTTTAACATGGGCCAGTATGACAATAAAGTTATCTTACCTTATTGTACAGAATAGCTCCATGATGGCGAACCTATGGCACGCGTGCCACAGGTGACACACAGAGCCATTTGTGTGGGCACACCAGCTCAAGGCAAACTTACCTCACTGTGCATGTGCATGCCTCCCAGCTGATTTTGGGGCCTTTTTTGGCCTCCCAGAGGCTCAAGGGAAGCTACTGCAGCCTTTGGAGGCCAAAAAACAGGCCTGTTTCATCACTTCCTGTATTTCCAGAAATACCAGAAGTGATGAAATGGCCTGTTTTTCAGCCTCCAAAGGCTGCAGAGGCTTCCCTCGAGTGTCTGGGAGGCCGAAAAAGGCCCAAAAATCAGTTGGGAGCCATATGCATGTACAGTGCAGGTAAGGGGGCGGGGGGGCATGCATGCATGTGCAGGGGATGGGGGGACACACATTGCCTTCTGGGTGCTGGTGCATGTGTGAGCGCATGCGAGCGCATATGCAATTTTTGGCACAGGAGCCCAAAAAAGTTTGCCACCACTGGCATATCCACTGCCTGACTACCATTTACCAGCAATTCAGGTGGAGATTTTCCCAGCCCTACCTGGTATTGCATGCAAAGCTGTATTGTATGCTGTGCTTTGTTTTCAAACAGCAGCTTGGTAGTAAATACATTTCTCTGGATAAACATGACCTTGTCACCTGGGTTGGCAAAAGGTTAGATAAACAGAAGTTGCGCTATTAACATATCTTCTTTGGATGCAGCTCTTCCTCTTTCATGAGCCATTCAAGGGCACACCACACACCTCACGTTCATCTCCGTGGCTCATTGTTTAAATATTTAATAGCAGGAGGGTTGCACACACAAAACTCAATGTGTATTGAAATACTACAAAAGCAGGGCTGCCTTGGCTACATGATAGAAATGTGTCTGCTTTTCTACTTCGGGGAATCCGAAAATCTGCATTGCCGTACTTTGAATCTAGCCAACTCAACTGCAGGCAATCCTACCTGCCTACTGGGAGTGATTGCACTTAATCATCCTAACAGGGTAGGGCAGGGGAAAGACAACCTGGGGGTGCCCCCCCAAATGTTTTGATCACAACTCCAGAAGTCTTAACTAGTACGGCTTATGTTTTAGGATGATTAAAGCTGCACTCCAAAACAACTGGCGTCTATTAAGCCATAGTTTATATAAAACCAAATGTACAAGTACTGATTATAAGGTATTAATAAATGCAGCTTATTTATGAGAAAGCCAAATATACAAGTACAAATTAAGTAAAGCCTAGCTCAAACACAGTAATTGTGTGTGAGGGGGATCCTTGTGATGACGTGGGGTGGGATACAAAACAAATACAGTCACAGAAAACAAGTGAAGCTCCTTTTATTCCTCTACTTTGCTTCCGAATATCTTTGACTGAAGACAAAAAACTCCCACACAAACAGTTACACAAAGAAGGAAAAAAGCAACACAAACCAGGCAAGAGAAGGGCTAGAGGATGTCCACAGATAACACACACTGGGAAGGATGGCAACCTCAGAGAGGAACTATAAACTAGAGATATTTCCATGCTTTGTTCCCAGGGTTCGCCCATACACAAGTCCATACTTTTATTCAGTTGTCACAGTTGCAGCCCATGAAGAGGATCAAGGCCCTCTCCTCCTGAGTAGACCACATTTCTCCCTTATCCTCTCCTCCCTGCATGCCCTAGGATGGATAGGGGATGGGCCTGGGTCCTCCTCTGACTACTCAGCCAGCCTCTGCCCTTCCCCAGCCTCCTCCACAACCGCCAGAGCCACACTTCCACTCCCTGTTGGCTGTTTCTCCTCTCCCTCAGAGTAAGTCTCCACCAGAGGCATGACAGATCTTGATGTCATAGTAGACACTGAGTTAAATATGAGCCAGCAGTGTGTGATGGCAGCCAAAAAAGCCAACACAGTCCTGGGTTGCATTAACAGAGGGATAGAATCAAGATGATGTAAAGTATATAAAACCTTAGTAAGACCACATCTGGAATACTGCATCCCCTTTTGGCCACCACATTACAAGCAAGGTGTTGAGACTTTGGAAAGTGGGTAGAGAAGAGCAGCTAAGAAGATTTAGGGCCTGGAGACTGAAACATATGAAGAATGGTTGGAGGAATTGGGTTATGTCTAGTCTAGTGAAAATGAGGACTGGGGTGAAAGGATAGCAGTGCTCCAATATTTGAGGGGCTGCCCCAAAGAAGAGAGGGGGTCAACTTATTCTCCAAATCACCAAGTTCGTAGATGATATTGCCGCATTGGGTCTCATTACAGGTGGAGATGAAACAGCATACAGGGGGGAGGTTCAAAAATTATCCTCATGGTGCCTAGAAAACAACCTGCACCTAAACATCAGCAACACAAAGAAGATGATATTAGACTTCTGGAAGGAGAGGAACCTGCCCCACTTTACATCGAGGGGGGCTGTGTGGAGAGAGTTTCCTCTTTTAAATTCCTGGGAGTCTACCTCAGTGAAGATCTCACCTGGAAAATCAACAGGTGGCCAGAAAGACCCAACAGAGACTGCATTTCCTTAGGGTCTTGCGAAAGAATAAAGTAGAACAACGACTGATGGCCTCCTTTTACCAGTCCACAATAGAAAGCATCCTCACATATTGCATTACGGTGTGAAATCCTGGCTTGACAGCCACGGATAGAAAGACACTACAGACAGTGGTGAGCACAGCACAAAATATTGTGGGCTGTTCCCTGACACTACTAGATGACATCGCAAGGACTCTCTGTCTTAGAAGAGTGAGGAAAATTCTCAGGGATGACTTACATCCCAGTCAGCACTTCTTCACTCTCCTACCATCGGGTAGGAGATATGAAAGCAGACCCAGCCACACCAACAGGCTAAAGAACAGTTTCTACCTGTAGGCTGTCAAACTTCTGAATGGAAAATAACTTCATGTCAACATAGGATGACAGACTTGTAGGGCCTGCGCGTTGTGCAATAAGGTCACATAGTGTAATAAGATTGGGTCTGGATTAGGGACCCAGGGATTTGGGATTCTGTCCTCACTGTGAGTTGTGGGTGGGTGGGTGGGTGCATGAAGGGAGGCTCAGCCAATCTCTTTGTACACATGTTATACTCTGACAATAAAGGTAATAATAATATTAACCAGAAGGCAAAACATGAAGCAATGGATGGAAACTAATCATGAAGAGGAGCAACCTGGAACTAAGGAGAAATTTCCAGATAGTGAGAACAATTAATCAGTGGAACAATTTGCTTTCAGAAGTTCTGGGTGCTTCATCACTTTTAAGAAAAGAGTGGACAGCCATTTCTGTGCAATGGTATAGACTAGTCTCCTGCTTGAATGGGGGTTTGGATTAGAAGGCCTCCAAGGTCTATTCCAACTTTTATTATTCTGTAATGTGTATTCTGCGGTCTATCTGATTAGATTGATCTATAAAACCAAGACAGAAAATGTATTCTTTCTTTTCTCCACTTTTAACAATAAAATATAATCACAACATTAGTTTCCTGGACTCTTTTGATCTGGAATCAGGAAACAAAATCAGACTTCCAGTGTTACCCAAGACGAAACTAAGTCTTGGCCGATCATCACACATTCTCAGTTGGAGTCTCCTTTGTCACTGATACGTAGAAGGAGACCAAAATGTAGGCAACTGTTGAAATGATTCTCATATAAAAATAAGACTTGAGCCTGTGAGGATCAAACTCCAATCTGTGGGCAGAGTTTGCCTGCAATACTGCACTTTAAACATTGTCTAGACTCGAGAGCAGAACAGGGTTCTCAGGGGTTCACATTTCCTAAATCAAACTTAGCTTTTGTCCCAGCTCCATCATTCTTGCCTCTGACTCTTATGCATTTTTTGAAAGGGAGTTCCAGCACATGACTAAAGCATGAAGTGTAGCCCTCCGGCCAAGAAGGAAGAAAATTAAATAATTATGAATTTACAATCTCAAACGTGCTTGATATTTAACCGATCCTTGCACAAAGATTTAGTGGCTGTGGCAGAAATGGTTCAGATTTTTTTTAAAAAAAAACTGTTTTCTTTCTTTGTAGCACCAGTGTACGGGTGGTACAAGAATTATTGCATATAGGACACTGTAGCCAACATACAATAATGAATGAAAGCAAATATATGTTGCAAGATTCAATTTGGGTTGGTTAAGAGAGTTTCTAAGCTTTTGGACTTGTGCTGGAGTCCATCCTCAGAGAACTCTCTACTGGAATATAGCAATAGCAATATAGCACTTAGACTTATATACCACTTTACAGTGCTTTTACAGGCCTCTCTAAGCGGTTTACAGAGTCAGCATGTTGCCCCCAACAATCTGGGTCCTCATTTTACCCACGTTGGAAGGATGGAAGGCTGAGTCAAGCTTGAGCCTGGTGGGATTTGAACTGCCAAATTACAGGCAGCTGGCAGTCAGCAGAAGTAGCCTGCAGTACTAACCACTGCACCACTGCAGCTCTCACCCAAATACATGCTTTGGATTATCCTAAGCATGGTATTTATGTGGTGCCTTCCTATTGGTTGATTGGTGTGTTGATGGCCAGCAATTGGCTGTTATTTCTTTGTGCTGCCAAGCCCTCAACTCCTAAATACCTGCTCAGTTGGTGGTAAATTAGCCCTCCTGTTGACTGACAAGGGGCCCGTTTCCCAGACTTCAATCATTTCCCTGGATATCTTAGTACCTGCTCAGCCGACAATCTTAGTACCTGCAAAATTGAATATATGTCCTTGTTCATTGCAATGTGATAATGAAGTCATCGTAATTCATGAGTCATGATGAAGTTTTGGACTGAGACAGTCTTGCTCCAATGGCTGGTTTCTCTGAATTTTTGAAATCATTATCACCAGATCACCTAAGATAACATTTCTTCCCTCATCCAAGTCACTGATTAAAACAAACAAACAAACAAATCTGAACACCATAGACCCCATAATACAACCCTGTGGTACTCCACTCAGTATTTTCCTCAATAGCAGCATAAGAGCCCATCTTACATGGAATTAAACCAATAATTTAAATTATTTTATTATCAACAAATAGCATTTTTCCAAACTCTTCTCCAGCTGGTTGTTTTTGTTTGTTTGTTTGTTTTGGTTTTTTTTTTTTTTCAATGATACTTAAAATACCAGANTTTTTTTTTTTTTTCAATGATACTTAAAATACCAGAACTAAATTTGGAATAGTGAGAATTAATTTTGAGTAAACTTTAGAATTGCATTGCCAAACCAAAATTCTACCCTTCAACAAAACAATCCAGAGCCACGTTTCCAGGTGGGATAGAACTTAAAAACTGTAAGACTGCATCAACAAGAGTATTGAGATAGATGCTCCTTTTTTGACCTGTTTTTTTTCCTGAGTGACAAATCCTTGGAAGACAAGGATTATGCATATTTAATTGTATTATTATCGTTAGCATTGTGTAAAAAGTATACTTCTCAGAGTAATGTGAGCTTGCAGCTGCTTCTTCCTTTTAACTACTAGTGGGGGTGTGACTTGATTGGGTGGGG
>BHFT01008795.1:0-15697 GCA_004320025.1 Laticauda laticaudata
CAATTCATACTCCCCGCATGCGCAGTGAACGCTTTACATCTGCTATGCATCCGCTATTCATCTGCTATGCATCCTATAGGTGTCCATGATGCATCTGCATCATCCGCTACACATCCTTCCGCTATACATCTGCTTCACAATTCTCCCCCAGAACCCCTTCGGATGTGTCATCTGCTTCCATCTGCTGTCATCCGCTAGGCTTCCTACGAACATCTGCTTAACATCCTTACTACGTACTACCCCCGTCTGTTCCTTTCCGTTCTTTTCTGTTCTGTTTATGCAAATTTGGGCCACTTTTGGGAGCAGATAACAACGGATGGAGCCACCCCCGAAATTTTGCTCATCCGCTGTGTCCTTTTTGCATGCATTTTCCATCCATCAGCCAGTGGGACCTAGCCTTAAGCCCTTAAACCTGGCTCTTTTCCTAGAGATCAGTTGGGTGATAGATCTCTGGTGGAAGATTTTAGTTTTACTCTTTTGGATGTTTTGGTTTTCTTTTTTAAAGTTTTTATTGCTAACAATACATATGCACTAACCACCTGCTTCCTAGTGCATAAAAAAAACACTCAGAACTAACATAAGGAGAAGCAGAAAGACAGGGACACATGGAAGCAGCACATAAGGACTCATCCTATAAAGTGTCTCATAAATATCCGTACACAGATGTCAGGTTATTCCAAGCTGACAAAGCAAAATACTTTAATAATGTATTTTCATGACATGGAAACTTGAATAAGTAGATTTGGTTTAGTTTTTAAAAATGGAGCCATCATGAGAGAATTTTTGAAACTATTGAAAGTCAAATACATTCAATGCTTCATTTGAGCTATAATAAATGTTCAATTTATTCTACCTGACTGCTAAAAAAATAGTTTTGAGCAGGAGACAGTGTTTCCATCTGGTCCTTATTTTAGTAATAATTTGATCTATTATCATATTGCTTAGTTTCAGCTATGTATAAACTGGAAAAATAAATGCAATAAATTAGAAACTCACAGACAATGCACACATAGTTAACATGGTACATTAATACTGATTAGCCCTATGAGAAAATAAGCATAATTGCACAAACAAACATGTATGGTTGTGATATGTTAGTTCTTAAACAGGAAAAAATGCTGATCTATCCTATTTTGGAGATCCAGTCAGGGTTGGTCACCAGGACCAAAAGTTTTGTCTTCCGAGCTTTTGGACTCTGACTGGAGCCCATCTTCAGGGAGCTTCTTTATAATATAGTATGTACTTTTGGCTGTTCTATGTGGTATTTATATGGTGCCTGTTTATGTGACTTTTTAGATGTTAATTGGGGTGTTGATGTTAACTATTAAGTTTTTGGCTGTTGTTTGCTTGTGCTGCCAAGCCCTCACCTCCTAAGTACTTGGTAACTTGGTGGTAAATCAGCATTCCTGTTTATTGACAAGAGTCCATTTGTCAGGCTTCAGTCACTTCCCTGACTGTTTTTGTGCCTGCTTGTCCCAACCTCTGGTCCTGGTGACAGTGACAGACCCAGATTAGATCCTGCAACACTATCCTGGGATACATGTCCTATTGTCACCACTGGTGCAGAAACTGATTCCAGGATCATATCTGCAAGGTCCTTTAGAACCCTGGGATGTAATCCAATTGGTCTTGGAGATTTCACTCCTTCCTATGTTGACCTGCATTCCTGTTCTGTTTCACATGGTGCTGCTTTTTCAAAGAGCAAATGTTCAGTGCATTTAGTTATATGGCATGTGTATTTCAAAATACTGGAATTTTTTGACTACATTATCCTTCCGTAGCAAATTATTTATAATATTATTATAATAAATAATAATATTTATAATATTATTAACTCAAATATGGGAATTTGACACTAAAAAACAAATGTACTTTAAATCTAAATAGAGCAGCATGAAAGTTGCAAGATTCTTTTTTCAAAGGAAAAAGGACAATAATTGAAATTCAGGGTTAAAGTGAGGGTTACTTGATGGTCTCTGAGCTTGGTTGTTTTCTGGTAGATGTTTCATTACCCAAACTAGGTAATATCACCAGTGTTAGGAGGAAATTTTTCTGAATTTGTATTCTAGTGGCTGGTCCTGTCAGTTTTGGTGGGAGTTATTTTGGTGGGGCTTTTTTAATGGCCTGTTTACTGTTTGCTTGTTTGGCAGTTCCTTAATTGAGGATTGTTTACTTCTTGATGATTGGTCTGATGTTAATCTAAGGTCATCTGGGTGTTGACTGCTGGTGAAAAGATGTTTTGGATTTTTTGGTTTCTTGATTATCTCTTGCACACTGTGTACATGTTGTTTATGTCTATGTGCCTATTGATGTCCAATTAGTCAGAGTACCAGGCTTCCAGGAATTCTCCAGCATTTTTGGATTTAGCTTGGTCTAGAATGTAATTTCTCAGTTGAAATATGCTGTGAAATAAATTCATATGTTGTGAAATTAAAAAGTTCTCATAAAGTCTTCTGATATGTTCATGGATGTGTTGTTAGTCATTTACAATAAATACTTTGATGGATCTGATAAAAAATAAGTGTCATATTTCTTTGACCAGTGTGAAACCCACCTTTATATGTTTGACTCTTGTACTACTGAAGTAATCAATCATACAAGTTTACTAGTTGTCATATAATTTGTTTATCATAGTTGTAAAATTAGCCACTTTAGTTGACTCATTCCATATTTGTTCTCTTTAAATATTACTAATTTAGCATAGAAGCAAGCAAAAGAATCAGGCCCATGATATTCAAGTGACATTAGCATCAAATATAGACAAGCTTTAACTTGAGTGCCAAACAGAGTTATGTTTATGTATGAAAAAAAAGCCAATAAAAAAATTATGGGGAGAGAATTTCCATACAGTTACTTCTTCAGTACCCTATTTATTATTGTTTTGATATGATTAGTCTGATACTTGATTTGGCCTAAAGAAAAAAAATCATATATTTAAATGTAAAAGATATAATTTATTAAATATATTTATCAGTGCAAGTAAGTTCATTCATAACTTCATAGATGAGTGAGTCTCATGGGACATTTAAAATATTTCAAATGTGAGTTCAAAAGAGTATTATTAATGTATTATATCTATGTATTTAAACAAATTCAAGATTTTTTCTCACTTAATTACTGTTTTTAAGAACCTAGGCAACAACTTTAGGGATATAGCTAGATAAAAAACATATTAATGAACTTATACTACAAGCAATTCGTCATAACTTCAGCCATTCATGGAAAACACAAATTTTAGCATAAAGTGGTCAGAAGGTCTTACTTTATTGCTTCAGTAAAATTAATAAGAAATTAGCTTTTCAGAGACCTCTCATCCTTTGGGAGGGGAGAAAATATGGTTCGCTATTGTTCCTTGTTAGTTTGCATCTCCCTCATATCTAGTGTTCACAGAATTTTGGATCAATGACATAGACAAATTTAAAGTACAGTGCCCATATCAATAGATGCTATGTTTTGTCCTCTACTGGCAGGACTTTTACAATAGCAAAGCTTTATTTGGGAATAGTAAAAGAGTCGAGATTACCTACAGTGGGTGTTTCCTCTGACCGCAGAGACTTAGACTCTCATTGGAGTGTTTCTTTTAAAGTTCCACTCTTTTGTTTGCCTATCTATCTCTGACAGTTCTTATTTCTATATAGATATAAATAATACATATTAGTTTATAAATGCATTTTTGTTTCAGCTACATGTGTAAGCAAGTTAGAAATTAAATTTATTAATATCAGGTATGTTGGATATGTCAAAATATGAAAAGATTAGCACACAAATTAGTAAAAGTGTTTTGAATCAGAGAATGGAGGAGGTACAGAATAAAATGTCAACACAGAGAGAGAATGTAGAAGAATATCCCCTCAGGAAAATTACTATCTATTCATTCATAGTCAGTTAGATTTCTAGTTATAAATCCTTGATATGAAAACTTACTGAATAAAACAAAACTGACACCTGAATAAACTTGCACAGGTACTATGCTCTAAATTTCCAGTGGTATAAATATGTAAAATCAAGCATAGCATCCTTCTGATCTGGCTTTGGGAATTGGGGGTGGTCTGGTTCTTTTCTTTGTTCTTGGTTTGGTTACAATGAATGATTATGGGAGAGGCAGGGAAATATCCTCTCTCTGAGTCTTACTTTCTGGGATGCCTTAGGGCTTGTTTTCCCAAAAGTGCTTTTTCCAAAAGGCAACTGGACTTTCTTAGGGTTTTTTCCTTTGAAAATATTTTACTTCTCATCCAAGAAGCTTCTTCAATTTTAACTGATTGGTGGGAATGGAAGGATTTATGTTCTTAGCAGTCATCTGGTCATTACCACTCTGAAGGTTAGACATTATCTCCCTGAGAGTCATTGAGGGCACTTGGGGTTATCTATATCCTCTGAATATAAGTCCAGTTGCCTTTTGGGGAAAGCACCTTTGAGACAACCATGACCTGGTTGATTAAGAATCTTCATAGACATTTAAAGCTTAGTTCTCTCTCATTTCCTATTTAACTTTTACTGAAATCACTGGGTGAGCTTGTCTTCCAGTTAAAGGTGAATAATCTTCAATATATCCCTACCCTTGGTGCACCTGAGTAATGCTATGGATGGCCTATCTCAGTTCCTGAAGGCTGTAGTGGTCTGGATTGGGTGCAATGGGCTTCGACTTAACGCAAGTATGACAGAGTGACAAGATTCTCCTATCCTTGGTCTTGGAATGTGGTGGCATTGCCCCAGACAGGCACGGTGTGAAATCTGAGTATTGAATTCATAGCTCATGCTAGAAGGTACCAGCTGTGACTTGGACAGCCTGTATACAACTTTGGGTTGTATCCATGTGTATGTTCACAGTCACTAATGATTCTGTGACCTCTCATTTGAATTACTGTAATTAACTCTATACCAGCTGCCCTTGAAAAGCATTCAGAAGCTTCAACTAGTGCAAAATGCAACTGCATGGCTAGTAAATTGTGTCATATATGTGACACATATGAAACTACTAACAAAAGAGCATTATTAGTCACCTGTATGTTTTCAGATGCAATTTAAGGAACTGGTTGTCACCTTTAAATTCTTCATTGCTTGGGCAAGGTTCTCATCTGTTGTTTAAAGGTGAAATCCAATGTGTATGAAGGAAAATATTTAGTCTGGTGTCAGGTTTGGGAGGGGCAGTACTGTCAGGACTGGCAAGTTCATCTCTCTTTCGTTCTTCTGAGTGTCTTCAGCTTCCTCATGGAAATGAGAAGACAAGGCAATGACAAAGGTATGGTTTTTCTTATCCAAGATTTCTGTCCTGAAGCAATAGTATCACTAGTTGAAGTAATTATATATTGGAAGCCCTTGGAGACAAGCATATAGGTTACCAGGACTAATACCATATTCTTAACAAAGAACTTTCAAGGAGGAACAGATTACTCATTGACCATCTTATAGTCATTGGTCTAGTTAACAAATGGATTGACCCAGAAAGAGTTTGTAGCTCTGACAACAGGGGGGCAAACTAAAGTAGATAGTTTAGTAGATAGTAGATAGCAAAATAAAGTCGAAAGGAAGATGAATTAATTAATACCTAACTCTTTATTAATGTATAAATATATTCATACCTGGTTATTCTTACTTATATGTCTTTTTAACAAATACATAGTTCTTTTGAAGCTTCAAACTTCTTTAAAGTTTTAATTAATTTTCACTTTTTAAAGTCCTCCATAATCATTACTATAATTTATATCACATAAATCATACTACAATGGAGTTCAACATTCTTTTCGTCTTCTCCTCTCTAACATTCTTTTTGTCTTCTCCTCTTTGGAAACTAACTATTGAATGCCAATTGTATTTGACAAAGTTTAAATATTCTCTTTGTCTCCTATTTAAATATTGATTCACTGAATGCTAATCCTAATGCTGTTCAGATAAGCACATGCATGCACATGTGTCCCACGAATGCACACGCATACCTGTGCATGCACCCAGATCCCCAAGTATGCACTCAGCCCCCCCCACATGTGCTGCAGAGACCCTAAGACCAGCTGGCTGGCAGGAGGCGTACATGCACATGCATGGCAGAGCCAAGCTTGGGCAATGGCTCATGTGCCCACAAAGAAGGCTCTGCATGCCACCTCTGGCACATGTGCCATAGCTTCACCATCACAGGTCTGTCGGATGCATTGTAATATGCCATAGGTTCACACGTCATAGGTTCGCCATCACAAGTCTATAGGATGCATTGTTATATGCCTGGATAGATAGATTGATAGATAGATAGATAGATAGATAGATAGATAGATAGATAGATAGATAGATAGATACATAGATAGGCAGGCAGGCAGGCAGGCAGGCAGCTAGGCAGGCAGGCAAACATAAGATAGATATTCCTTATATATTCATTTTTATGATAATTTTTCTTAGTTCATTTTTTCTAACTTTCAAATCATTTAACTGAATGAAAGAGTAGTTCTTTGCTTAAAAATTCTTTAAATAATTCTTAAAGCATGAACTTCCTTGTTATGATTTATACATTTTAAAATGTTTATTCTTTTCATAACAATTTAGTGAAAAGAAATGTAAACAGTTCAAACTAAAATGAAGTCCAACTTTTATAGTATAAAATTTTTGAGTCCTATGAATTTTGCATAGTTTCTAAACTACTTTATAGATAAATATATCGTCCACTTCAGAGGTGGTATTCAGCAGATTCTGACCATTTCTGGAGAACCAGTAGTGGAAAATTTGAGTAGTTCAGAGAACCAGCAAATACCATCTCTGGAGATTTTACAGTATACTTACCCTGCCATGCCTACCAAGCCACACCCACAGAACTGGTAGTAAAAAAATTTGAATCCCACCACTGCTCCACTCTCCAATTTTATAAACAAACCAAGAACCTTTGAATTAAAACCAACATCTTCATATAGGCATGAATAAATTGCCCACAAGCCCTCCAGAACAAGATGTTGAAAATGAGGATTTTTGAAAAAAAAGAAAAGAAAGAGAAACCTCTCCTGGAGATAGAGGAGTAAGGTGTGTACTAGTCTGGCAATAAAAATGAGGCAGTAGCAGAGTCTTCCAGTCTTTATGAAAATACTTTTCAGGGAAACTGAAAAAGATGGAACATCTGAAATAGAGAGATAGTTCATGTTATCATCAATAATAGCAATAGTCCTCTAAGAAGTTTGTAATGATAGTAACTTATTGTGTAAAATAATTTCAGGATTTATTTTATTTTTAACTTTTTAATCACCATTAAAGCATGTTTTCAAATTACAAATCTGCAAACAATGAATACATGAGCCATGGAGTTAATATTTTAAATCTTTCATAAAGGTCCAGTCATTAGCATCAAGATGATAATAGTGTTTATAAACATGCATAGCACAATGTGTTCAAATCTGATTAATTTAAAATATACTTTTATCTTAAGCTTTGACATCCTTACACTGCAACCAAGAACGGTCCAGCTTCAAGTCCAATATTAACTGTATCATCCCTCCCACCCATACACAGCCATGGTATCCAAAGCGGGAGATGAAAAAATGACTATTATTTTATTAAAAGTCATTCTTTGTCAGCTAAAGGCTTTGAAATCCATCCAAGAATTTATCTCGATTCCCCAGGCATTGATTCATAAATGATTCATAAACATCTTTCACTTCAGGTTCAATAGGTTATAACTGATATGACTGAACCTTTTCTAGAAATTAGTTGTTAAAGCTTCTGGCATAACTATTGTTATGATTAACATTGATTGACTTAAGTTGGATTCCACTGTCAGTTTTATGAGTATTTTAATTATTTAGATGGTATATCCTATGATCATACTATTATGGGGAAATGGTTTACTGAGATTTTAGAACCTAAATTAGAAAGGAATACTTCCATCCATTAAAAGGAATCATTAATGAAAAGTATCTTTTGAGCATACATAGATGAATTAAACTTGATTGTTCATTGGCATATGAACAATGGAATTATATGTTGCATTCAGCTGTGCATTTTTTTCCTTCTGATTTGATTATGTTTTGTATTCCTTGGTGTTATTTTAATACACTTAAGTGTGCGTAATTCATTTCTCTTAAATGTCAGATCACAGCCCAATCACTTAAAATTTACAGCTTCAATAATTTACTAAGCCACCTGGAAGTTGATATTTTAAAATTTTCTAATGAATTTAAATAGCAGATTAATTCTGAGACAGTGCAAAAAAATTTTTAATTCAAAACAGGAAAGGCTAGTTTCTTAATCATTAATCATTAATCATTGAGTAGAAATATTATAAAACATATATGCATTGTTATTACAGACATATAAGGAGAAATTTAAAAATATGTTTAATGTGTATATCCAATATGTTTGTTTGTGTATATATACACACACTCATACACACCAAAATATAATATAAAACACAGTTAAAAATGAAAAGTTTGCATTATATCCAAGGTTATACATTCAAATTTAGACTATCTGATTAACTATAGTTAAAATGCATGCCTAGAATAATTCAAAAGAGATACTTATTTATTTAATGTGGAAAAATAAATTGAAATTCTGACTATCTGTTTGATAGGACAAGTACAGTATGAGTTAAAAAATATCAAGCTGAATTGAGTTTGGGTTAAATTGCTTTTTTGAAAATACTAGGAAAATGATGTATGTCTTAGCCATATCTTAGCATATCACTGGTCAAAGAGGAAAAAGGAGGACATCATAATCATCAATATTGTTTTGAAAACAAACATTTTCATTTTGTTTAAATTTTACTCAGACTTTTATAGTAAACCTGAGATCCTATATAATGAAGCCTTTTAAAACTAAATTTTACCTTCCATAATTTGATTCCACACAATAACTAATATTAACATCTTTGACTATGGATGAGATTTTTACAAAAGTGATTTTTGAACATGAATAATAGTAAAGCAGTGGATTAGATAACTGGGACTATTCTTAGTAGATATCCTCCAACACAGGGATCTCCAACCCTTGGTCTACAGCCTGGTTCAGAACTGGGCCACAGAAGTGGAGAGTGACCATGCAAAGTGAAGCTGCTTTTGTGAAAGCAGCACACATGCGTGAAATCATTCCCTCACCCTCCATCACCACTACTGCCTCCACCAGTCTGCTAAGCTGGAAGGGTTGGGGATTACTGTACCAACAGGTATTCCTTGTTACCTACAATTGTTGTTACTCATATCATACCATAACAGTACATAATATTATATTTAAAGCTACATGAAAGAATGCCAGAAATATCAATTATTACAAAACATGGCTTCTAAATTATCAATTGGCACATTATTTTATTGTTCTGAAAGATCTACACTAGTTGTCAGTTGTTTTCAAAGTTCAATTCAAGGTGTTAGATTTTAATCCTTAAAGTCTTAGATTTAGGTGCAACTGTGGGAGTACATAAATATGTCCAGATAGCTGCCACCGCAATTATATCATCAATTATATCACCCCTTTTTTCACATGCATCAGACAATCAAAAAGGGGCAGGACATCAACAACACAGTTGTAGCTGCCATCTAGACTGTTTTTGACACAGTCAAATGCAAAACCCGCATCATGTCTTTGTATAGATTCTATTTTATTACACATTGATTGCAAGAGATTCCTTCCAAAGATGTTTCTTTGAAGAGACTCCTATGTCAATTAAAATTGAAAAAGCTTTCTTTTTTTTATTTTGGAAGGATACAATACATTGTAAATTGTCTTAAAGAATGTGGTTAAGCTGTATTTTTTTTTAAAGCCACTTTTTATTATTTTATAACTATTGTTGATACTTCCATAAATATTTGTAATTCTTCAGTTGTATTAACTTGTGGGTTTTTTTCGATACTTTAATGCCATTTTTGGTGGAAAAATAAAATAAATCTGTATTTGTAAAATGCCATATTATAAATATAAATTATTTATAATGTTTCTGAAAAATATTCCATTATATCTTTCTTACATTGATGTCTAAATTCACAAAACATTTCAAATGTTCATTGATGTGTATTTTTTAAAACCGTTCTGAATAAAAATATTCAAACTTCTGTGTATGCACATTTTATATAATACAGCAGCTGTACTATACCTCTATGAATATCCTTTATGTCAAGCTTTATTTCTGAAGCTTTATAGAACTTAATAAAATGAATAATCATAAGATTTACTGTGATATCACCATAAGCCTAAACTCCCACAAAGTGTTCACATTTAACATGTGTAATAGAAAAAGTAATATTTTCCATTTTTTAAAAAAAATCTGTATTATGGTGGATATTTTTTAAAGTTGTAACAATAAAGTAAACCATAATTGAGTAAATCCTCTGTAGATTCTGGTGACCACAGGGACATATCCATAGATATACCTAAGATAGCATTTGAATTCCACAATATTTTTAGGGGTGATTTTATACTTATGGTTTAATCAATTTTTTGTTTCTTAAGCTGTTGCTTAGAAACTTAATTTCTTATGCTAACTTCAGAAATTATATTCTAAATAATTTATGAAATAATGCAGACCCCTTCTTTTCTGCTTTTTCTTTATTCCTATGGAACCTTCATAGCTCTGCTGCTGTAGTATTCTGACCAATAGGAAAAAGAATATCTTTCTTTCCTCTATTCTTGTAGACTCTGTAGGCCCATGGAATCCATATAACAAGGAAGAAATGATAGTCCAGCTTCACAAAAATGAAGTACTAAATGTCCTCAGTTGGAACTGAAAGATGCAATTACTAGCCAACTAAATATGAAAGAAGACAAAAGAAGGTTTGAAATGCGATAGGCAGTGGGAAAGTGAGGGGACAAATTTGACCCAGTTTATGCAGAAGCAAAAATAAGGGCTTCTAAGTTTGAAGACAGTTGATTGGCTTCACATGAAGTCATTTGATTATCCACAAGTTTATACAAAAACTGCCAACCAGCAGAGAACCAGTAGCTCAGGACAAAATCATAGCCCGGCAGTGACAATCTACGAGACAAAAAGGGATATGCCAGCTACTGCAGTCAGTTGGGCTGCCTGAATGAAACACATTGTTGCACACCATTGTCAGGCACAAGGAATTTCAAAGTTTGTAAGTTTTACATTTTAGGCCTCTGCCTAAAGAAATAGTGTTCAATTTACTATTACAATTCGTAATTGTTAGATATTAGCACACTTACCTCCTATTGGTTGAATTGAGCGAGCGGGGAAAAAAAAACAGCCGTCAATGGTCAGAGCTGCAGCTAGCTCAGCTATATAAAGAGCTGCTTGGGCTGCAGTTCGTGCCTTCTTTCCAGTAGAGAATAAAATAGAGTTGACTGAGCTGCAGCCTCTTAATGTCTGTGCCTAAGATCTAACAATAATCCTGGAATTTTTTTAGGGCTTTCCACCTAAATACGACTAAATCTGAGCATGTTCAGCCAACATGCTCAGCCAACATGGTGTTTCTAATATCTTCTGTCTGTTTTGTGGCTTTTTTTGTCTTTATTGGCTGGCAACATTGTGTTCCTGTATTGGAGGCTTTTAGTGTGGCTTGGCTCCAAGTAAATGGACGGCTATCATTTATTAGGAAGCTAGGTTTCATCTGGGTGCCTGGTTGGGGTTTGTTTGAGCTGGAGGTATCAGGGGGATCTGTTTATGCCCAGGTGTTTGCCTGGCTTGTGGNCTCTATGGCTTCTCTGATAATTCTGTGGCTGGGGTTTTCTATAGTGGCTGGGGTTTTGGTGCCATTGAAGTCGATGCTATGACCTGTTGCTTTCATGTGTTGGACTAGTGAGGAAGTACGTTAAAGCTTTTTTACTGCATTTTTGTGTTCATCCAGGCAGGCACTTATCCTTCTATTGGTCTGTCCAATGTATGTGCCCGGGCATGATGCACAGGGTACTTCACATATGCCTTGGTTTTCCAGGTCAATTTTTATCTTTGGGGTTTCTTAGGACGGCTGCTATTTTTCTGTCTGTTTTGAAGGCAGTCTTGATGTGATGCCTGTGTAGTATGTTCCTGATTTTGTCTGAAGTACCTCTTATGTAGGGCAGGACAGCTGTTCCATAGGTCTGTTCATCATGTATAATCTTGATTTAAAGAGAGTGGGTTTAGTAGACAATGCAACATTAGTACTAATTATAATCTGTAACTAAAGTATGATGTGAAAAACAATTATGCAAATAGAAATTCATATAATGTGGCAGGGACTTTGGATCCTCATGTATTCAAATGAAAAAATGAAATGTATGAACAAAGCATACTGACGTTTGGTCTTCTCTTACCTTGTACTCACAGCTTCAGTAAAAAGCAAAAAGAAAGGCAACTCTTATTCTAGTATAATAAATAACACTATTATGTAAAGTCACATTTTTTATATCTGAAACCCTTGTTCTCTTTCTTTTGCCCATCACTATCATTGCAATGTGCTATCTGAAACAATTTTGCTCACCAAATATATAATTGGTATGATATCCTGCTGTGTTTATGGCAGGAGTACATAAATCCACAATGGTAATTGTCAACAACCAATTGATAGTCATAACCTCAACCCAACACATTTAGTGGAGGGAGGAAGAGAAAAAGCATAAAGCAGCCCAAATAAGCAATTTTAATTGATAGGTGTACAAAACTTACTGGTAGGCAAAACCTTTTAATGGGTTAAAAAAGGGCCTTTCTAGATGCAGAGAAGTGGTAGAATGTTATATTGTTGGATTAAATACTTTACATTAGAGTGTGGTCACTGAAAACAGTAAAAGGCATTTCTAATGTTGCAAAAAAGGATAGAATCCTGGATATTACTTTTTTGCATTAAAATTTGCACTGAATAGAAAAACATGGTGCAATTTTAGGTTTCAGTGTCTCCGCAGGAATAAGGACTTGTTTATATTTTGTTGATATCATTTTATATCATTTTTATATAATCATTTAAGCAGTTATATTCTGATAATTTTTATATTATCAGAATAAGCAGTATTTCAAGTACTGTTAGAAGTATGTCACACGAATGAATGCAAGAAGCAATGGGAAACTAAAAAGAAAAGTAAGAACACAACATTCAATGACACTATCATTTCTAAGGTAATTAGAAAAAAATGGAAATCCATATCCACAGGTTTGTTTTCTGAAAAGGTGCTATTAAAACAATTATTTGTGTTGCCTTGTAATGTATAAAATGTGGATATAATTTTTTTCTATTCTCTGCTATGAAAATTAACAGGGATGTACAAAAGATATAATGTTGGCTGATGTCTAACAGCAATGGGAAAAATCAGATCATGGAGCATCACATGAGGTTGTGGATATCTTTCTTGAAGCCTATCATATTCTTGCTCCATCTGATCTTCTTTGTTCATCTTCAGGATCAAAATTGGGAAAAGAAATACAAGTTCCGAACAAAATTGGGAAAAGAAATACAAGCTTCTAACAAACTCTTAATTCCAAGAATGTAAGATGTAGAACTGATCTGTAAAGTTTTGGACAATCACTAGTTGGCACTGAAAGGTTTTAGATTTTGTATGATGTCATGTAATGATTATACAAATTGTTGTAAGTCATATCTGGTAAAGCTATAAGAATCCAGTAGGTCCTACATTGGGGACATACTTCGAAAATAGAAGTGATAGATGACTAGAATAATTTTGTTGTTTAGGAGTGTTCACTTCTACTCTGAAAAAAAGAGGCAAAGGTAAGGTAGAATAAGTCTAATAATAAAAGAATTATCTAGAAATATGATGGAACATACATCTCAATTGAAATGAATTTGAATAGATAGCCATCTAATTCCACAAACAAAAATGTATATAAGTTTTTCCATCCTAAATTAAGATCTGTTGCAAAAGTCAGATTTTTAATGGACTGTTAGGAGCTGGATAAATATCCGAGGGTGGGATGATTCAGACCACAGGCAGCAACAGAGAAGAAAGATTCAGAAACCCTCACAATAATAGTGTCATAATTATTTCAGTTAGCTAAAATTCTAAATAATTATTTAGCACCTAGTTTTGTGAGCTGTGAATGCAATAATGTAATGTTATTCCTGAACTTCCAGAATCTGGAAAACTATGGTATTAAAACAGAACCATCAGAATAAACCCTTTTGCAGGATCCAGTCTGGGTCAGTCACTGAGACCAGAGGTTTAGTCTTCTGAGTTTTCAGACTTTTGCTGGAGCCCACCCTCAGAGAACTTCTCTTTATCAGAACTATTGGAAGACTAAAGCTTGGAAGGCTAAATCTCTGGTCTTGGTGACTGACCCAGATTGGATCTTACAACATGGAACAGTATACCATATTTACTTTCATTCGTGAGAAATCCATTTACTTAGTACTACATTAATAAATATTATAGCAATTTAACCATGGAACATGACACTTTTATTTACATTTTGAGATGTACATTTCCTAAAACATTATGCATTAGTTTTGCTTGATTTACATAAATCATGTATTTTTTAAAAAAAAATATTGCTTAATTGTTAAATTAATAATAGCTAGAAATGCATTATCAATATTTTTCTTATTTCCATAATTAGAAACTTTAGAAGAAAGAACAACTGACAGCGGTTTTATAGTGAATGAAACAATCTGAAATATCCATCCAGAAATAAAATGATTCAGAAAGAGAAAACACTAATTATCAGCCTTTTCAGTGTGGCTACAATATAACTGTCAGCAATGCCAACTAACTTTGTTGTTGGAGAAGAATCCTTACAATGCAATTGAAAACAAACAAATGAATCATCAAACAAAGCAACCCAAAGTCCTCACTGTAGGCTCAAATTATTATGTTCATGTTGTCATATTTTGAACATATTTTGTGAAGATCCAGCTCTATTGAAAACTACACAATGCTGGAATAGCTGGAAAGAAAGTGAAAAAGGAAACCAATAGTAAGGTGGTTAGATTTTATTATAGCAATGATATATCACTGAAAGACCTAAAGCACCAGATCAGGAACAAATCATTCTGAATAAAATGGTTGGATGATTTCAAATATTCACTCCATCTTTGTGGCATAAATCAAACAATACTATATATCCATATTATATTTTCCATACAATTTCCAATTTATTTATTTTTTAAAACTTAACATTGGGTAAAAAAAACCTTTATAGCAATTACTTTCATAAAAAAAAAGCAAGAGCTCACTTAGTATGTCAGACAACTATATATAGATGCATTGGTTTTTATAACAAAGTTTTACCTAGTTTGCTTCATTTATTCTGTGCCTTTATTATTCAATTATCTCCATAGTCTTTTGCAGCAAGTTTTTCAAGTGCATTGCACTCCTAAATATACTGTATTTTATTTTAACTTAAGTAATAATTTTAAATTAAAGTTCTAGAGTGGTCAAAAGAGGAAAATAAATGTATTTATTTTAAAGCTTATTCATAGAAAAGGGTAAAGCCCATGTCCCACTGCACCAACGGATACAAAGAGGATGTAAAACGGACAAAAAAGCTTGCCATCCGCTGGAAAACGCGATGCATCCGTTGTGTACTCATTGCATACGTGTTTCATATGCTCTATCCGTCGAGCATCCTTCCACTGAGATTTCATCTGTGCAAGAATTTTTGAGCTGCACAAAATTTTTTGAGCGGATGAACTTTCCGCCGTATATGATGTTCATCCACGACATATACGGGAAACAAACGTTCTATGTTCGTAATCATCCGTTAAACGTCCGCTGTATCGTCTCGGCATCCTCTGGACATCCCCTCAACTCACATCCGCTGCAGCTGAAAATGGAAAGAGGGAGGAAACGAAAGGTA
>BHFT01008798.1:3880-21072 GCA_004320025.1 Laticauda laticaudata
GCGCTTCCCCCTCCCCCCCCCCCCCCCCATGCATGGATTTGGAGCAGTGACTGAACCTGTTTGTCCTGTTTTGCTGCCTTTGAAGCACCCACTGCCTCTTACAAAACAAGTTGTCATGTGTAGAGGGAGACCAGCAGAGATGGAGTTCCCTAGGCAACAGCCAGACCTTGGGAGAAATCACAAAGTGGATAGCCATCTGTTGGCTCCCTGCACCTATTTTCCATTCATGGTCTGGCTCTTATTATTAAGCACACAGCCTTCCCTAGAATCTGGAGGCAAAAATAAATGGGAAGCTGTAAATCCCCTAACTTTCATTTGAAAACCTTTTCTTTTCCCTTCTTGAGGTTGCATCTTTCCTCTTTTATCTTTGTTTGAACAGGGAATGAGAGGCAGTCCATTCCAGCAGCTGCTGTGACATCAAGAGCAGCTTAGGTTTCACTTAAAGTGTTTTTTTTTTCTACTCAGTTTTTATGTACATTGCACACATGATGCACATTAAAAGCAGGCAGAGTTTGATCATCTTGACTTTTTTTTTATCACTCTCCACAGAAATTCTGCAAGCTCCCTTCATCCCAGGCTGCCAGGGAAGACGGGAACACTGGCAGGAGGGGAAACAGCCGTCCATTGCTGCCATTGCCTCGTAAGGCTCAGTACCAAAGCAGAATAGAGATCAGATGCTGGGACAGCAAATTATGTCAGCAAACTCTTGGATTGCCTCCCAGATTGTGCTGTCTAGATGAGTTCATAGCTAAATCTAGGAAATTATATTTGTGATAGGATATGAAGGCAATAAATACTTAATATACTGTACACACAATATCTCTATTTGTCTATCTGTCTGTCTGTCTGTCTGTCTGTCCTTGGGCTGCCAGCTGACCAAGAGATGGTCTTGGCATCTATCTATCTATCTATCTATCTATCTATCTATCTATCTATCTATCTATCTACTTACCTACCTACCTACCTACCTACCTACCTACCTACCTATCTATCTGTCCCTGAGCTTGAGAAAACCAGCTAACCATAAGATGGCAGCAACGAAATGAAGAAAACTTTAATTGTATGTGAGAATGGCCTTGGCAGACTAGGCAAAGAGATACTTCCTAGGGCAGGGGTCACCAAACTTTTGGACATCAGGGACCACCAAATTCATAATTTTAAATCCCACAGAACACTAATATGAATTTTGACTGACGGTGGCTTGCTGATGTTGGAGAGAGAGAGAGAGAAAGAAAGAGGGAGGGAGGAAGGGAGGGAGAGAGAGAGAGAGATCTGATCTAACTTCGGAGGGCTGGTGATGATGTTCTCTCTCTCTCTCTCTTTGGAGGGGGTGCTCTGAGGATGACATTTCTCTGCAGGCCTCCAAAATTTTATCGTGGACCACCAGTGGGCCGCAGCCCACTGGTTGGTGACCACTCTCCTAGGAAACAATTGATAATACAGCCCACAACTGCATGCTGGACAAAGCAAGAGACTCAGAAAGGACACTCCCTAAGTTATAGGGCTGTAAAGGTGACAGTGGGAGAACTGTACTTTCATATTTGCAAGAATCTGTTAATGTAGCTTTACAACAAAGTAGAATTAGCTTATCTGGCCATGTTTTTTGTCTGTTCTACCTGGTAAGGCTGTCACTAACTTTATAAGAGTCATCAACATTTTTGTAGCCAGATATAGCAGCTCTGCTATAAAGTCTCAATTTATTTCCTGTAATTAATATTAATAAACAAAATGACTACAACCTGAAATAAGGATGAGCAAACATTTTTCTTTCACACCTGATAGATCAGTGGCCCCCAACCTTTGCAGCTTGGCAGCCCAGCTGGGGGTGGGGGAGAGGGGAGGTGGGCCATGTGAGTGGCAGGCCTGCATGCATGTGCCCAGCTTGACTTGTGCGAGTGGTGGGCTGACACAAATGCACAGGAGTGCCCATCTTGCTTATGCAAGTTGAATTGCGTATACAGCTCTGGTCAGCCACTCTCTTGGCCCAATTCCAAATAGGTCATGGGGACCTCTCTGTGTTAGATAATCATTGTGGGGGAGGGAGTGACGTGCCAATCAATGATGTTTTTGAAATTCAGCTACCCCTATTGTAGCACCAAAGAGTGATTAGAATAAATGGAGTTTAAATATGCTTATATTGGATACTAGTACTTCACTCAAGGTTAATCGCATCAAACTTGATTGCAGGAAATATGACTTCAGCAACAGAGTAGTCAATGTCTGGAATACTCTTCCCCAAACCCTAAAAACTTTAACCTTAGATTATTGACTTCACCCCTTTCCTAAGAGGTCTGTAGGGGGCATTCATAAGCGCCCCAATGTGCCTACCGTCCCTGTCCTATTGTTTCTTTTATTTTTTATTTTTTTTATATGTATCCTTGTATTCATAACTATGTTTTTACTTATACCTATTATGTTGTACACAATTGACAAAAATAAATAAAATAAATTGTCAATGCCAATCCTTCCTGGTTTCAAATTTCCCTTTTTGTTTTTCTGAAGCTGAGCGTAATAATTTTATTGTGTAATGAAGCTGAATTAAAGCTAAAATGATTTGCCTGAGTGTATTGATTTAATTTCAGCTGACTAAAATTTTTATCAGGACCTGTGCTGGCATACTGAATGGCTCTATAAAGCATAAACAGTATAATTTAGAGTTGATTGTTTGCAATAAATAGATAGTTTTAAAAACTAGTAAAATATACTTTCAGTGTAATAAAGCAAATAAATTATCTGGGATTTGACTACATGTTTAATTGATCATAACTTTTATTTAGCATTTACTGTGCTTCTTGACATAAGCCTAAGATTGAAAATCAGGTTTGACAGATGCTACATCTTTTCTATTCTACTCTATGGAATGGAGAATGGGTCTCTGACAGAAAGTCACTTGAAGAGACTAGAAGCATTTGAAATGTGGATTTACAGGTGGCTGTTACGTATAAGCTGGGTTGACAAAATCAGAAATGAAGAGGTGATAAGCTACCTGGGAAAGCCAAGGGAAATCATCAAAACCATTAAAAAACTAAAATTAGAATATTTTGGACATGTGATGTGATACCCGGAAAAATACGGCATGCTTCACTCCAAGGAAAGATTGAAAGCAAATGAGGTCCAGGCGGAAGAACACCATGGCTTCAAAATCTAAGGGACTGGTTTGGACAAAACTCAACAGCACTTTTTCGTGCAGCTGTTGATAAAAATAGGATTGCCAAAATGATCGCCAACGTCTGATGATGGATATAAAAGAAGAAGAAGAAGAATTCCTTCACCAAGATGACGAATAGAATTATTGTGCAACAACACATCACATTGGGAAAAACTGAACACACAACAGAAAATAGATTCTGTGAATCATGGCCTTCAGAATTCAGTGCAAACATCTAGGCTCCTTAGCAGGTGGAATCTGTGACCTCAAGAGATGTCATCTCATGTTCTTTCAGCTTGGGGTTTTATTTTTATTTTTTTTTGCATATCTGGAAAAATATGTTTTTCACATTTGCCTGCTGGTGGAAAATTTTGGAGGCCAAGGGGCTATCAAGTAGACCACAATTCAGATAAGGCACTGGTGGCATTGAGAAAGTGTAAATGTAGCTGAACTAAATAGGAAAATGTTATTGAGTTCTTATCATGCAAGGAAACAGTGCAATGGAAGGGAGCCTATTGGGTGTGAAGGAAAACATGGGAGGAAAAGCCATCATCTTTTGCTGGCTGGCAAAAGCCACTGCTCCGAGTGCTGTAATCCTATTCCTTGAACTATGGAAGCAGATAAACAAAAATAACTAGAAAGTAAAAGGTTATGGGCTAGTAGATTTCAGAAGTAGGGAGTCTTTTTGGGGGCAGCTGCAATTTTGAGAGCATGTTTTGCCTGTTCTCACAAAATAGCTACTTGGTTCAGGAAAGAAGAGTGATGCTGTGCATATTCACAAAATGATTGCTTTTTGCTCCCATTTTATCTTGGTTTATGAATACTTGTGGAACCAATGTAGGCCCAGAGATTTTCTGGGAAGGAATGCTGATATCTGTCAGGTTCCCTTTCCTTTACTTGTGGTAATTCATGGATGTCAAACTCGCCACATCATGTTGATGTCACGTGACATATCGCAACATTTTTTTTGCCTTCATGGAGCTGGGATGGGCATGGCCTGTACGTGATGCATCCGGCCCAGTTTGACACTCCTATTAATGTAAATAAAAGTATGTATATCAATTAAGTCAGGTGGGAAGGGAATTTGGTCCCATATTAGTATATCTGGCAAATAATACCCTTTGATCTGCCTCCACAAGGAGGAAAATCTTGCTAGCTTGAGGATCATTTAAATTACTAAGAGTCTCACAATTGTTTGCATCATATTAATCTGAGAAATCACGCCTCATGTTTTGCATTTTAAAACACTTTCCCCGGTGCTTGAAGGAAAAGAAGTTAGAAGATATTACAGTAACATCAATTCTGAATATATACTTTCTGATTTAATAAACAGGAAGGAGACAAGGAGTTTCTGGGTCCCACCTCTTTCATATAATGCAAGCGTTTACAAATTTTCTAGGAGAAACACAATAATGGAAATTTAAGACCTTTTGTTAGGATACAAATGAAAATTCAGAACAATAACTATCCACTGTTATGACTACAAAAACTATAATTGTTATGAGTCAAAAACCCCAAATTAGACTGCAGAGCGATACATTTTTAGATTTATAAACTGATATTAATCTTGCCTTACATAAACTCATTTCCAGAACATTATTATTGTATAATAAAATATATATCCCCCAAATATTTGGTTCATGAACCTTTGAAGAATTGTTGTGCTTGTGCCAAATATGGACAAAAATTCATCTTCTCAGTTGCTAAATCACTGATATAATTGATTTAGCAATTTCACCCCCTGGGTTGTTTATATCCTGGCAAAGTTCAACCCTTCACAGCATTTTTTGAAAGAAAGCAATAAAATATTGCTGAAGTTCATTAAGCAGAAAGAGAGTTGTCAACTGATTTTACTTATTTTTGCAAAAATTAACAACCAGCTCAGCATCTATTCTCAGTCATATCTCTCAGTCAAATGTCTCAGTCAGATGAGATTTCTGCTAACTTTACTTTCTGTAAATGAGTTGAACAAATCTGAATGGGTCAGGGTATCTGGAAATATTCTGTTCCTACCTTTTTCCCTCTTCCTCATTTGATGAAGGTGAAATGTAATAACTTATTTGAAATTACACCATGGCTGCATATATTGGTGTACTTACCTGAGTTGACTGAACTAGCTATCATGCAGTTAATCCAGTTTATCAGGTTACCATGACTCATTAAACCATTGCCTCAACCAGTTAACAGAAGTGTAGTTCTTCAATATATTGTGTAGAACAGCTTCTACCTAATGTGCAAAAGATAAAGAACAAGACTGCACCTCCTTTCCATTTTATGTACTATTGGAACTTACTGGTGATTGGTTACTATACTTCCCCACACTCGGTACAACGGATATGTACAATATTTATTTATTTTATTTTGTTACATTTATTTGCTGTCCCTCTCACCATGGAGCTACTCTAGGCAGCTTACAACAATAAAAAGGAAGAAATTAAGAGGGTGTAAAGGGAAGTAACATAATAGAACAACAGAATAGACAATGAAAAAGTTGACAACAGGAATGCATCAATACGATAATCAGAAAAAGATGGGAGAGCAGAGAATAAGGGGGGGAAGTTTACCATCAATCCAGCAGCCACCTCCAGCATGGAATTTGGCCTTCCCCAAAGTGGGGGAAGACCTTACCTCAGGGGGTAAGATGTTCCAAAGGGAAGGTGTTGCAGCAAAGAAGGCTCTTTTCTGGATCTTGATAGTTGGAATTATTTGACCGCCAGGATCCAAAGTGTTTTATTTGTTTGTTTATTTATTTATTTATTTGATTTGATTTGATTTGTCAATCGCTTACAAGATAATAGGTATAAGTATAAACATAGTTATGAATACATGAAATGNTCGCTTACAAGATAATAGGTATAAGTATAAACATAGTTATGAATACATGAAATGGGTACATATAAGAAAAATAAAAGGAAACAATAGGACAGGGATGGTAGGCACGTTGGCGCGCTTATGCACGCCCCCGACAGAACCTCTTAGGAAAGGAGTGAGGTCAATAGTAGGCAGCCTAAGGCTAAAATTTTGGGGGCTTGGAGAAGAAACCGCAGAGTCAGGTAGAGTATTCCAGACATTGACCATTCTGTTGCTGAAGTCGTAGGTCCTCTCCATTGGCATGAGTAGAATGGGCTTCTCCTTGTGGGATGAGGAGGTTCCTCAGGTAATATAACCAAGCCTGACTTTTAACAGAAAAAGACCTCGGAACCTTTTTCAGTGTTATCTCACCAGAAATCAATATGACAGAGTAAAATAATTTGAGGTCCTGAATCAGATGAACCTTATCTCTTTATCTGATTCAATGCACATGGTTTATCAAATATGAACAGCACCTCTTCCAGTCTCAAATAAGCTTGCAACAACTCAACATTTGGTAGGGGTAAAAAAATATATATTCAAATCTGCTTATTTGTGTATAGATCAACACTTTTTTGACCCATATGGTGAGGCTGATATTTCGGGATATATCTGCAAATATATCTCCATGTTTCCTTGATCAACAAAATGAGATGGTATGCCAAGCTAAACTGGGATTGTAGTACATGGCTATGTATATCAGAGGCTGCTAAATTGTTTTCCCCAGGTCTGAAATAATAAACCATTGGCACAGATTGTCAAGATCAAGAGGAAGATTAACTGTTTCTAATGCTTGTGTGAATGGCTGGCTTTGTGGGATAGGTGGGTTTGAAGGAGCTAGAGGCACAAATTCCATTTTTAATGACATCTGTATGTTGACCTTAAATGAAGACAAGGAAGCAGTTGTGAGGCCCTTGAGGCTGATAAGCTTATTAGGAAAACTGAGAACAAGTTTTCCAGCCCTCTCTAAACAGTTTACAGAGTCAGCACATTGCCCTCAACAATCTGGGTCCTCATTTTACCAACCTCAGAAGGATGGAAGACTGAGTCAATCTTGAGCCTGGGTGGGATTCGATCTGCCAAATTGCAGTCAGCTGGCAGTCAGCAGAAGAAGCAGTGATAGGATTCAAAAATTTTTACTACCGATTCTGTGGGTGTGGCAGGGAAAGGATACTACAAAATCTCCATTCCCTCCCCACCCCACTAACCTACTTTCCAGCTCTGTGCTCCTGTGCAGAGCAACAAAAGAAGACCCAGATGATCAGTTGGGACTCGGGAGGCAGAGAATAGATGGGGCAGGACCAGTCAGAGGTGGTATTTGCTGGTTTTCTGAACTACACAAAATTTCTGCTACTGGTTCTGCAGAACTGGTCAGTACCTGCTGATACCATCTCTGGACCATTCTATTCAGAAAGCAGAAACTGAGGCCAGCTTTTAGAAATGCAGATTTGGCAATCCATTCAGAAAGACTGGGTCAAGACAGGAACTCAGATAAATAACAAATAAAAGCTTGACAAAATTAGCTCAGACAAGGACCTCAGATCTGCATTTCCTCTTTTGCCTATACAGCAACTATGACTCCTACATCCCCATAGGAATCTGACAACAGACAATAGAATATTAAAAGACATGCTCTTGCACATGAACAAGAAGTTCAAATACAAAGTTCAAATACAAAGCCCAAAGAAGGGATAAAAACAACCCCACTCTCAACTCCATTTTGTCAGCTGCCCAGATCCACAAACCCAAGTAGTTCTGCTTCATCATTAAACCATCTTTCCAATTCTATGTTTACAGTTTTCTATGTTTTCTATGCCTGTTTTCTGAAACTGCAGGAACACTTGCAAAAACAAAACAGCCCATGCAAATTCTGGCAGTGTTTTAAAGTAGCCTCAGCAGGGTAGTTTGCATTTGTTCCGTTATTTGTAAAATGGATCAGTGTGATTGATTGCTCTGAAGAGAAAGTTAGCAGACTAGTTTTTCACTTCACAGAACTATGATGAGACTGTTCCATCAGCTGAGGCCAGAGAATCACGCAAGAGTTCCTGCACTGTGAAAGAAAGAAAGAAAGAAGGAAAGAGAGAGAGAGAGAGAGAGAGAGGGAAGGAAGGAAGTTAGGAAAAAGAAAGAAAGAAAGAAAGAAGGAAAGAAAGAAAGAAAGAAAGAAAGAAGGAAGGAAGGAAGGAAGGAAAGAAAGAAAGAAAGAGAGAGAGAGAGAGAGAGAGAGAAAGAAAGAAAGAAAGAAAGAAAGAAAGAAAGAAAGAAAGAAAGAAAGAAAGAAAGACCCCACCAAGGAGTTCTGCAGAACATAATGGCTGCAAACCACTTGTTGTGGCGCAGATGACATAGTGGCTGAGCCAGGAAGAAATCAGCCCAGCTGCCAAACACATGTCTTGGGCTGAAAATCAACAGGTGCAAATTTGATTCTGGACTGATACAAATTGCATGCATGGAAGCGATGAGAATCTGATGGGGATGAGTGTCTCTGTTATCCTGAAAGTGGGTTTTCTCACTGCTTTGACATGTATGTTTTACAAAAGCGAATATTACCCCAAAAAACCAAAAAAACCCAGACTCAGATCTTCAAAGTGTAGTCCTGCTGTGTGGCTGGGTCTTTATTATGTCCAATTAAGCCAAAGTATAACACAATAGAGGTTGAGTTTCAGTGTTCTTCAAAAGCCTTCAGTGAGATGAAACGAGATCATGGAAAAGAAAGAAAAATCTCTCCTGGCATGAAGTTGAAGCCAGAAGCACATAGTTGAAACAATCTAACGCAAAACTCTTGAAAAGGTTTAAGAACAGAATGGGATTAACTTCTAGTAGGTTTCAGGTTGCAACAAAACTGTTGGAACGCAGAAACACATGTGCCTGATCACTTGCATTTTGAAGACACAATGGCTGGCTATTATTAAGCTCTAACTACATTTTTAAGGGTCATTTCACTTGCAAGAACTAATTGGCACTGTTCTTGTATATCTGCTGCAGTGGTGTGATTCAGCCGGTGTAACAACTGGTTTGGTGAGTACATGCTTTGTGTGTGCGTGCTACATTTCAAAAGCCCATTTTCAACTTAATTACTAAGCTTCTGCTGCATCCTCAGTGAGTAAAACAGCTGATGGGTGGCAAACCACTCTGTTGTGAGAATCAGCTGTGCTAAAAAAATCAGGAAATAAAGCACAGGGAAAGGACAGGGGTGGATGGGTGGGTGGGGCCAAATGCTCACCAGAACTACTGGTTTGCTGAACCGGTGCGAACCGATAGAATCACCATCCCTGGGCTGTTGTGAGGCCTTGCCATTATTCTTCACATCCTCTCCAACGATTGTAAGATGTTGCTGTGCCACGACCTTGCAGCATGGCCAGATATCTGACTGGGTTTGCTTGCTAGGGAAAAAGAAAATGTGTGGCAACTTGGGAAGGGTCTATGACAATTTGCCATGGTTAACTCACCACAGCCAATTTGCTGCAGCCAACTCGCTGCATGAGAACCAGCTATGGCCAACTTACCATGGGACAAGAATTACACTAATATCAAAGAAACATTGCAATAAAATCATTTTTAAAAATGCCAAATGAGGGATAAATGAAATATAACTGACAAAAATTAAAAAAATTAAATATTTTAAATATTTATTTTAATTATTTAAATTGCATTAGTTCAATTGTCTGGTGGTGAGTTAGCTGTGAGTTGGCTGCGGCGAGTTGCCCCACTCTGTTCCGGGAATGCTACCTACCTCAAAGCAAAATTTTAGGAGGCCACAAAACTAATAGCTCTGTTCCAATAGTAGAAAATATACAACGGTTCAGGATTGAACCGTTGGGTTCTCTGAGCTTGTTTTTTTTAATATCCGCTGTGTAGGAGAGTGGAATTTGTTGACTGTTTATATAGAGTAACTTGCCCTGTTAGTTTTGATGGGGATGTGATAAGCCATATCCTCTGACTGTTACTGTACTGATGTTATCTGGTAACAACCAAGCTTGAAGAATGCTAAGAATCCAACAGAAACTCTAAAGAAGAGAAAGTGAAAGCTATCCTCTCCCTGTGATACAGAGGCTGAAAGAAATTATTGTACTGGCAAGGGTGAGTTTGTATGCAGGTGGTCAGTGGTAGATTAAGGCACACTGGTGCCCTAAGCACTGACAAATCTTGCTGTTTACCCTCCTTAGTGCATACTATATAAACGAAGTCATATTCTGAACTTTGTGGTGCCCCCATTGGGCTTGGTGCCCGAAGCACATGCTTAGTCTGCTAAATGGTTAATGCACCGCTGCCAGTGGTGTAGAGGATGATAGAAGTTAAAAGGGAGATTCTTACAACAGGGATAAAAAGGAAGAAATGGGAAACAAACTGACAGCATGGGAGAGGCATGATTCACCATCTTTAGGATCTCTCTCGTGTAAAGTTACATTTCATCTTCTGCTATGAACCTAATTCCCCTGCTATAGTCCCCTCCAACCTGATGTCCTTATAAATGCCAGACTGCCAGTTATAATGCCGATATTTCCTAAGATGTCTTATCCATATGAAGGGTGCTGAACTGCAAATTTAACTTTGAAAATTACTCTAAAGGAAGCGCCCTGCTGGCTACACTTTTTGCCCAGTGAAGCTGTTGTGGACAAGGTTTGTTTTTTTTCTCCTTCTAACTATCCCCTTGAGATTCTGCATGACAAAGATTAAATACTTACTTCTTTGTCCTCTACGAGGACTCAGTTGTATAAGACATTAATGGCTTGCTTCTCTGAAAAAAGAATATTTTGTTTATTTTTGTTCAAAGGCCTTTTGGAAGCAAAAAGATAAACTATGAAACTTGTGTTTTGAGTTACTATAGAAGTGAGGTTACTGTTCTTCCAAATTCTTTTAGGAATACTGAAGATGATTAAACCTATCCAGAAAAAAATCCAGTTGGCTAATTAATGACAACCAAAATATCTTTAAAATAAACTATTAACAATCCAGGGAACCACTTAAAAGCAGACTTCCTATTTCAGAGTAATCGATAAAGCCAATTGCAGTATTGTCCTTAAAGTCCCCTATAGGTTAATAGGTGAATATCAACAGTACAGTTGTGATAAGGTATCCCAAATTGTTAAATGACTTAATAGAATAATGGAGTTGGAAAGGACCTTGGAAATCTTCTCTTAGCTGCTTTATATACATGTTGAAAAGGGGAGGTGGGGGGAATCAAAGACCCCAAAATGATAGAGGCCACCACCAAACCAATTGCTCCTCCTCCAGTATTACTAACTGAAACTGCTTCTGAAGTAGAAGAGGAACCAGGGCAGAATAGTGCCTCCAATCCAAACCCCAGCATGCAGACCAGGAGAATACCAAGTCAATGGTATCAAAAGTCACTGAGAAATCTAAGGGGATGAGGAGAGGTGCACAATCCCCATTTAACTCCTGAGAAAAGTATTCATTTAGAGCAGAATTCCAGGAACAAGTCTTAAAACTGCCAAGGTTGGAGACCCCTGATTTAGAGGGACCAATGCCATCTTCCCAATCCCATACCCTGGCCTGAATTCTGCCTGTAAAAGATCCAGATAATTTCTTTTGACTTTGGTACAGTGTAGCTGCTCTGCCATTTCACCCACCCCCACTCGTCTCAGAAATGGAAGATGGGAGACCAGGTGATAGTTGTCTACATCTATCAGATGTAGAAACAGGCCCTTCAGAAGATGGTGCACCACCATCTCTTTCAAGGCTGCCAAAAGTTCTCTAAAGAGGATTTGAAAATATCTTGACTAGATCAAAGGATACATAGATCCAGCCCACTGGCACCAGAGAAAAGCTTAGAAAGCATCCTATTCACTTTTCCCAAGTTCAGAGGTCAACAGGAACCCCCCAATCATAGGCCACTGTCAGAGACAAATGAGATTTAATGTACCTAAATCAGACTGCAGATTTCAAGACATGTCATGGTCGCTATAGAGGTAACGAAGTCCTTGATCCTGCCAGAAATAGTCCCCGTGGCATGGAGCTTCCCCAATGCCAAGAGGTATGAGCCCTCAGCCTGAAGCTACTTTATTGACCAAATGCTATGCAAATTGGTTATCTCATGGTCTGGTGAGAGATTTTGATGCTGGCTTCTCTCTAAAGGGTCACTGGATGACCACCTCACTTCTAAGGAAGAAGTTACAGTGGTTTACTTGTTTATTGCCATTGTGTAGGGTAGGACATTGGTCCATACACGTCTTCAATCAGGTTCATTTTTTTGGTCTTTCTTCTTCCATCAGTGCTCCAGGTGTCACTTCATTTCCTGGAGAAACTAAGGGGGATTGGGAAATAGAAAAGGGTTGTTCAAGAGAATCATGCTTCCCTTTGCCAGTGTTTAGCTGAACAAACTGCTGAGACAGCTGCATTTTCGAAGCCATTTGGATCGAATCAGTGCCAGGGACAGATCATCTGAATAAGTTTACTTGTTCCATGGAGGTCACAGTTGGCTATCAATTACATCAGGCTCAGGGTGTGATCTGACCACAGCAAAGGGATGGTGGAAATCCCCTTCATACCCCAATTGTGTAACAGCTGCTCAGAGGCAAAAATTGTATCTAATGTACATGAGTCAGATTGCTTGAGATGAGCCCATAATTGATGGGGGGCTACAAATTACTGCCAGAATTGTCCCCCACATCATAGAAATGGAAATTCCCCAATAGCAGGAGATGGAGGTTCTCCATTCCCAGCCTGGAAACCAGCTGCAATAAGTTCAGGGAGGAATTGTGTGAGGCAATAAGGCCTCGCACAATTTACCATTAGGATCCCAAACTTGTCTCTACAACCTGTCTGAGCAGAGATATATTCTCAACTTGGTATCTTGGGATAACTATGCCTCCATTAACAACAATATAATATCCTGTTCCTTTACAAAAACAATGCAGAAAAGATATAGACAATAAACCCTTAAAAGAAAGGGAAACTATTAAGTGTTCTGTCATTTCCTAAGCTGATTCCCTCCAATTACGTAGGGACTACAGTTATGAGAATTCCTAGCCAATTGATCAATTTCTGGCAGCCGTAGTCAGACATCTGAAGGGAACCCAGGTTGGGGAAATCTGTGAAGTAGCTGGATTGCTGAGTGGATGGGGATGATTAAAAAAATCTCAATGCAAATGACTTTGGGTCAAAACTCTTTCTTTCTCTGTTTTGCTTTTCTTTCCAATCTTCTTATTGGTATAAAAATCACTTCTTCCTGGGGCTGCCTTTGACTCATGGGGAAACTCAAATGAAGTATTGTGGTAAGTACTAGACTTGTTAAGAAGAGAAGCTCTTGTATTTGCCTTATCAAATTTACATATGTATAAATCAATCCCTTCTTGTGATCCCCTCCCTCCCCTCTAAACCCATTGCCTTCACAGTTTGAAGTAATTTCCTTGATAGACTATGAACTGGAGCCCTGAAGAGCTATCAAAAAGAGGAAGGAGAAATTGGGCTACTTATCCTGCTGCTGTTTTTTTCTGGTTGAAATAACATTCCCACAAGGGATGCCAAAAAGGAGGAAGTATAACAGAACATGTAGATTTTGTCAGGAAGGTCTTCTCTCTCTCCATCCCTCCATCCCTCCCTCTCCACTTATGTTTTTTCTCAGATGAGATATTTATATGATTGCAGTGGTGGGATTCATAATTTGTTACTACCGGTTCTGTAGGCATGGCTTGGTGGGCATGGCAGGGGAAGGATGCTGTAAAATCTCCATTCCCTCCCCAACCCACTAACCTGCTTTCCAGCTCCATTTTCCTGTGCAGGGCAACAAAAGAAGACCCAACCAATCAGCTGGGACTTAGGAGGCAGAGAATAGATGGGGGCGGGGCCAGTCAGAGGTGGTATTTGCCAGTTCTCTGAACTACACAAAATTTCCGTTACCAGTTCTCCAGAACTGGTCAGAACCTGCTGAATAACACCTCTGGAAGATTGTTAACTTGTGTGATAAATATTTGGCACATTGAAATGTTCTCCAGAGATGCTGAATGTATTTCTATGGTTGCTTCAAGATTTCAGTCCTTCCGGTCTCCTTTGCTTCTCCTTTTTGCCAAATTCATAGTCCCACTTGTTTCCCACTTGCCTTGATCCATCCCTCTTCTAGCACTGATGATGTTGCAGTTACTTAGTTTTGGGGTAATGAAACATCTGCAAGCAACAAAGAAAGCTCAGAAAGTACCAAGGACCCCTCATTTCAACCCTGAGTTATAAATATACTCCTTTATTGCCATCCCTCTTCAACTTCATAGTTCCTTTACTTCTTCACTCTCTATTTTTTTCTTGTTTTTGTTCTTCTCTGCTTCCTTTCCTTCCTTTCTCTCTTGGGCAATCTCCAGGTGGCTGTGGTAGCCCAGGCCCACTTCATCTGCAAGATAGGAATGTTTCTTTCTTCCAAAGTCCGCCCTTCTCTACGTGTCCAGAAGTCAGAGGTGGTTCTGACAGGTTCTGGAGAACCGGTAGTGGAAATTTTGAATAGTTTGAAGAACCGGCAAATCCTACCTCAGACTATCCCCGCCCCCATCTATTCTCTGTCTCCCGAGTCCCAGCTGAACGGCTGGGTCTTCTTTTGTTGCCCTGCACAGGAGAACAGAGCTAGAAAGTAGGTTAGTGGGGTGGGGAGGGAATGGAGATTTTACCCCTGCCACGCCCACCACACCATGCCCACAGAACCAGTTGTAAAAAAATTTGAATCCCACCACTGCCAGAAGTGTTTCTCAACCACGGCAGCTTGACATCCACACATCTTCAAGCTGCCAAGATTGAGAAAAACTGGTCCAGAATATAATAAGAGACTTAGACCGTCTTGCTTATTTACCCATTTATTTGTATTTACTGGTAAATGCTATAGGTCCTGGCACTGCACAATCACAGCTTTCATCCAAGGAAAGACCAGGGAGAATCTGTATGTCAGATCTACCTCCTTCCAAGACACCAAGGCAGTTCCAGAAGCCTTCGTGCTCAATACTGGAATACTTAATATAATAAAAGAGTTGGAAGGGACCTTGGAGGTCTTCTAGTCCAACCCCCTGCCTAGGCAGGAAACCCTACACCACTTCAGATAAATATTTGTCTTATCTCTTCTTTAAAACTTCCAGTGTTGGAGCATTCACAACTTCAAGTTGTTCCACTGATAAATTGTTCTAACTGTCAGGAAATTTCTCCTTAGTTCTAAGTTGCTTCTCTCCCTGATTAGTTTCCACCCATTGCTTCTTGTCCTGCCCTCAGGTGTATTATTCTTGATAAAATGCAACCTTATCCACCCAGGTGAACTTCTAGTCACCCACTCCCCTATCATCAAACTGAGATTGTTTAAGAAGCATTTCCAATTTGCAAATAAGCCTAATTTCCCTGATGTCTAAACCGGCAGGATAGAGAAGATGGTTATATAACATCAGCTATGTTTGTATTGGTATTTAACTTTAGCTTTCAAACAGTAATGCGGTGGAGAAACTGCTGTTAACAATTAAAAGACATTGGAAGTTAGAGAGATGTCAGCCAAAGGGTGCCCTTAACTTATTAACAAACAATTCTCTCTTTCAAGAAATTGTAAATCTTCACAAGTTTGCAGGGCCTTATTGGAAAGTATAAATCTGGATTCCTGCAATAGCTAGTGCCAACATGCACACATATTCCAATGAGCAAACACAACAGGTCAACAAGCTTTCAAGTATGTTTGCTAAAAATTTCAGAGACAGGTTTGTTCCTTAAATGAACTGAATACAGGAATAAGATGCAACACATGATTCTCCAGGAAAATGATCACCAAAATAAATCTGAATGCTCCCAATGGCTAGGTGTTTAAAAAAGTGCCTAGAAACCTTCAGATATAATGAAGATTTCCTCAGAGAACCTGTATGGTAGAGCAGGGATTACCAAATTACCTCAGGTGTCAGCTCATGCTCTTGAGTAGCGACCTAGGTATTCTTCACCCAAATGCAGAAAGCTCATTAAAAATATTAGATTTTGCTGATTTTGCAACATTTTAGCCAAAAAAAATGGATGGAGATGAAGGTCTTTATGTGGCATTATTTGAAAAATTCTGATATACTTAAAAAAAACCCTGTTGATCCATTTCAGTGATTATAGTGTCTGAAACCCTTGTATCTGAAAAGCTCTCAGGTATTTCGATTAAAGCAATCACTGTAATAATTAAATAACATAGTTGTAGGAAAGTGATGTGAGAAGAGCTCTAATTTAATTGGAAATGCTGAAAATATATATATAAATTCCATAGATGCTGCATTGTTTGGTTAGCAGAGAAGCAGCTCTGCCAGTATAGCACACTTGTATACTAGCAGCGCTTCCAAGCTGTGCCCACAGAAATCTCCGCCATGGCCGATAATGTTAATTTTCTACTAGTGCTGAGGCCAAGAGAGGGCAATCCAGGGAGGGATAATGGTGACCTGGCAGCCGCTGCAAAATAGTTGGAACTTGGCTATGAGAGAGAAAATAAACACATTTGCTTCCCCGTTAGTTGGCTTGGAGACCATGAGCTGGCTGGTTGAAGAAAGTGCATTTAGACTATAAAAGAGGTGGGGAAAATCTCCTTTGGTCACATCACAAGGCAAGTGTCTCCTCCGAATCTTGAAAATTAAACATTTATGTGATTTTATTAATTAGCCTTTCCAAGGATGATGTCCACATCTGACCTGTTTTCTATGAAACTGGAAAATAATGGTCAACGTTTCTTTGCAACTAACTATTCAGGGGTGGTTTGGTGAGTGTGCACACAGCATTTCCAACTCACCTTCTGCTGCAAGCCACTGTGCCATGTGAAGCAGCTGAGCTGGAAAACCCAGAAATAAAGCACAGACAAAAGCTGATCATCGGAGCGACCGATTTGCCCAGACTAGGCCAAACTACTAGAATCCCATCATGCTTCCATTCCATTTCATGGTATGTGTTAGGAATATAAGTCACCTAACAGTTATTTGGGTTGGAAATTTATAAACTAGGATAGACATTTTAAAACTGTATCTTTAAGAGAATGCTAAAACTGAAATTGGCTGTGGTTCCGCAAATGGCCATAAGATGGAGCCAGAAACCTGGGTTGTTTAGTCTCAGAAGAGAGTCTCAGTGAGTTTCTGTTCCTTCTGTTGGAAAGTGTTGCCGTTCTTCCTAATGACTGTTACTGATCGTTGATGTAAAGCCCCTGTCACACAGCACCAACGGATGGAAAGAGGATATAAAACGGAGAGAAACACTTGCCATCCGTTGG